>JAPDSC010096168.1:4757-36685 GCA_026290005.1 Latrodectus geometricus
AAAAAAAAAAGAGCATTGAAAACTTATAATTCAGTCATAATTTACTGCATGCATTATCAGTTATGTATTGATTCTTATGGGAAATAATACGAGATAATTTTTTTAATACTAAATTCAGAACTAAAAATATATATTTATTAGTAGATATTATCAGTGTCACTAAACTATATTAAGTCTCACAATAATTAATATATTTAAGAACTGTGTTTTTAGACCCTCAAACATGGATTCATTAGAAGGATGAAATATTTTAAATTAATTTTCTCTCTAACACTCATCAGTATGTATATTTTAAGTTCATTTTGAAAACAATTTAAGTAAAATAGCTTCAAGAATTTCATTCTTTACTTTATTGTGAATAAAAATAGTGTAAAGTGGGAAAACATTATAGTTAATACATGAAATTGTCTTCAGAGACAAGTGTTCAAAGTTCTGTTATTCATTTAATCAAATATTTTCTATTAATTGACTTTTTAATTAATAAAGGTTTTGATAACAGTTTTAATATAAATAAATACATTAAAAACATTAGTCTTTTTTACTTTTAGAAGTTAAAATTTGATTTGACATTAATTTTCATATCACTATGCTTCTAAAATCATTTTCATTCATTATTTGTTTGATTATTTGTTGAAGTTTCACTCAGAGAAATCAATAATCATGTTAATAAGGACTAATGTGCTTATATATATATTAATGTAATAAGTATATATATTAAAAGTAAATCTTGACATTAACTATTGTATATTTGTTTTTTCAGAAACAAAATACATCTGTTGATCCTATTGATGATTATTCTAAAAAATATCCTATAAATAACTCTCAAGATAAACAGGTAACTTAATAATTTAATTAAGCCAATAACTTATTTCTATCTTATTTATTTTTCTTTGCATTTAGCTGCAAGGAACTACTTAATTTATATAAAAATTATTATAAAAAAACCTTACATTACAATTTTTATATCAACATATTTTTGTATGTAATCAATCTATTTAGTATGCACCTAATTTAAGAGCTGTAGCTAATTAAATATTAAATAGTGTCTCCATATTTGTTATCAAATTATTAATTAAATTAGAATTTCGAGTTTCAACTGAATAAGTTATGTTAAGGTTAGAGTAGTTTTAATTAATAATCATGAGATTTTTCACATTTTGTAGTATAATATACAGTTTGTATAGTAATTTTAGAAATTGAAAAGAATAAATAAAATGGGCTTTCTAAAAAATACAGGAAATCCGAATTATTTATGTTTAATTATTTACCATTAGAATCCTTGATATCAAAATAGTGGCTAAACAATGTTGTGACTGAAAATATTTTCTGAAGGAAATCAAACTAAATTACTTATCTGATATTGATGTGATGTTACCAAACATTTTGTTTGAATTATTTGACTAACCAAGGTCATACAAATTTGAAATAGCTTTGTTTGGAAGGACTTCCAGCTTTTAAATTGACTTTTGTAAAATGGTTCTTTTTGCAATTTATGGCTTACTCTATGACTAAGTATAAACATATAAATTATGTTTCTAAACATGCTTAAAAGAAATGAAGTAATTTTAGATTACTTGATTAAAAAATTTGTTAGCATTAGTTTGATGTTTAAAATCAGTTGATGTACCAGCATACTTCCCTGTACCTTAATCAAAGTTGCATTGTACCATTTGGATGGAAGCAGTCAGATGAGAGTCTTCGTAATTGAATTTGAAAGCAGAAATCGTGCAGAAGACCATCTAATACTTGACTTGCCGTCTCCAGAGGTATCATTTCATTTGGAGGACATTGTGACCATGATCTATTTAGCATGCTGTAGCCATCCTTTTATAAACGCGATTTTGGTTAAGAAGGGATTCAAACTCACTACCTTTTGATAATGAGAATGACACCTTAACCAACCAAGCCTTAGTGGCCTGTTTAAAATCATTTTTTGTTGCTCCAAAATACTTCCCTGTACTTAGTCCTGAGTTGGGCTTTACAAGTTAGTGAAAGCAACTGAGCAGGGGTCTTCATAATTTCAAAACAGTGATCAAGCAGAAGATCCTTTAATACATGACCTGCCAACCCAGAGGCCTTTCATTTAGAGGACATTGTGCCCAAGACTTATTTAACGTGCTCCAGTTGTCTTTAGCAAATACAACAGATCTTCAGTTCAAATGAGATTCGAACTCATTACTTTCCAATAATGAGAATGACATTATCCAGGCAGCCTCTGCTGTTTAAAATCTGTGAAAAATTAATAATTGCAAACCTATAAGTTAAACTAATGTGCACTCTAACTTTTTTCTATGACAATCTAAGGATGCAGAACTCAATTTCTTTTTATTATTTCTTCTTTCCCTTGATAAATTTGGCTAGTATAAAAAAGGGACCAAATAACACGGGCTTTAATTTTGGTATAATAAATTATTAGCTTGTTTTGGAACACAAAGCATTATAGATAAGTGATGTAGCTAGAAACAATTCATATTTCGTGAGTATGTTGCCTAAATCTGCTTAATTTGAAAAACAAAATATGTCTTAAAATTTTTTGAAATTTTTGTTATTAATTTTATTTACAATTACTTTGCCATTCATCCTATTTACTATAAGAAATTAATAAAAAGTAGTGTGCCTTTTCTTAAAATCAAAATCATCTTCATATAGTCTGTAAAGACTAGCAAAAAGAAAATATACTGTATTAACTATTTATATTGAAGTCAAGAACATTGAACCAAGACCATCTCCATTTGGAGAAAGAGCACAAGAAATCATGACATTTGTTTGAAAAGACTTCAGGTGGTAATTGTTTAGTTTTAAGCATTCTTTTATATTAACTTGGGATATTATTTTATTGAGTCCCCCCCCCCCCAAAGTTTTAGTCATTTGAATCTGTTATTAGAAGAGCTGTGAAAATTGTCTTTCTTAATTTATTTAAAAAAAATGTATACTATTAAAAAAGAATAGTCCAATTCTGAACTTTAAATTCGATGTATTGTTCAAAAACAAAATTATTGTATATATTGTATTTTATTGATGTGAATAATGAAAAACATTGCCTTGAAAAGTCATAACTGCAAGATTATTAACTTTTTTATTGACCTTTGTTTGTAAATCAGTATTAAAAGTTTGTCAAATGTTGGGTTTTTGTGATATGAATAAATTTTTTAAAGATGTGATGAAACAAAATTTAACAGCTAATTCACAATACTCTCATCATATAATGAACTGTTAGGAATGTTATTATACTTAATTAAGGGGGATCAATGTGTTTGGATAAATGGGTGCAAAAATTTTGTAAATAAAAGAAATGCCAAATTTCCAAACTATGATGTTCAGTAATAAATATTTTAAAAATACTTTTCATTGTGAACGAAGAAATTAACTTGTTTGCTTTAGTAAAGATGATTTAAACTGTAACATTCACCAGAAGATAAGTACAATTATTTTTTTAATCTATTCCTTATGATTAACAAATTAATTAGTGTGGCAATTTTCAATTTGTCTTACTACATTAATAAGCAGTGCCGCGGTGGCCTGGTTGGTTAGGGCATCGTTCTCGTTACCAAAAGGTAGGGAATTCGAATCCCGGCTTAGCCGAAGACCTGTCGTGTTCACTAATGGCGACTGGGGCACGTTAAATCCGTCGGGTCGCAATGTCCTCCATGTTCCCATTGAAATTAATACTTCTGGGGGTGGTTGGAGCCAGGCTTTGAGTCTTCACAGGTTTCAATCTCTAAATTGGAAGATTCAGGTGGTGCTGCCATCTTTGAGTCAAAAGTCGTACTTCCACCTTCGTATGAGGGTGCTCTATTAAAAAACAGAAGACGCTCCCTCTCTGACTTCATTTGCCTAGTCTCTGTGATGGGCGGGCTTGGCGTTGCCAAGTGTCATTAACAACAACAACATTAATAAGCAGAGTGACATAAGTGAAGAATAATATTTTTTTCAGTATATAGACATGAAACAGTGAACAAAATACTAGGACACTTATAGTGAGGCTTCTATTATAACAAAAAATATTAAGCAACTACAAGCAAAAATCAGAGAAATATTTATAGAAGCTTTTATTTCATTACTACTGAAATTCAAAATGTTTCTTCTACATTATGTTGGAAATCATAAATGTAATAAATTTTTGCTATGCAATCTGCAATAAGTTTGATTCCAAATCTTCTAAAAAATTCTATTTTGAATGCTCAACTGCCTCTACGATTAATCTTTTCAAAATTACAAGGGACTTAAGTGATGGCAACTTTATATTATAGGTGTACCATTGTTGCCCTGAAAGTAGATGGGCATAGTTCAGAGCATCTTCCATTCAATCTTAATTTATCATTCTTAATTGCATTTTGGTCAACTCAATGAAATTGAAAGGTACCATCAATAGAATCAAATTGTTTTTATGAAAACAATTTTTTATAAACACTATTCTTTTTATAGTGGCAAGATAAAGGGGCTGCCAATCTTGAGAAAAAAACCTCTAACAAAATTGAAAAATGATGTTTAGTCATTTTCTTCTGGCAATATGAAATTTTATCAAAAAAAGTTTTATTTATATTGGAACTACCTATTGTTTATTATAAAATACTCATGAAACTAGATGTTTTGTTATGTTTCTAAAAGATATGTGTGTATATAAAAATACTTTTTAACATTATTTACAAAAACTAGTATAACACTTCTAAATTACTTGTAAAAGTATATTTAATACACTTTGCAATTTGTAAATATAGTGGCTAAACTACATAATTAAATTACTAAGTAAAGTATGAAGAATTTTATGATTCATTTTTTGGTTTGTTTCAGAAAAGCAAATTAACATCTGCACAAAAGAAATTACAAAAGGTGGATAAGAAAGGAATGAAAAGTATCTCATCATTTTTTCAGAAAAAATGAATCATGTAAAGATCTGCCGTATTAAATAAAAATTTTTAATTTACAATCTTTAAGTATCTTTATTTGTATTATTAAGATACTCTAGCAATGACAGTACAAAATTTGATACAGTTTACAGTATTTCAATTTTGCAGTAAAAATTTAAAATAACTCAATAGATGTAGATGTTTTGATTTTATTAAAATATTTATTATAAATTTCATAAAAAAATGTTATGAAATTCATAGATCGATTCATTTAAAACATATGTACATAAAGTCAATTATTTATTTTCTATAAGTTCTTGAATCATTTTAAGAACATCTCAATGCATTAAAACAAACTATATAAAAAATTAATGACATTTATTTAAAGATAAATGAGGATAAAAAAAAAATGCACAAAAATCAAAAAGTTTGAATCTAGAAAAAAGGGGTAAAACCTTAAAATGTTTTCTTTCTTTTAATAAAAACATCGAAGAAATGTAATTAAGAGGGAGTAATGTGTTTTAAATTACATTATTTTATTTCACAATATTTAGCCATTTAGAAATTTAATTTCTAAAATTTTTTATCGGTTAAAACAACTTTTGATTACTTCTTATTTAGATCTAGTTTTCACAGATGTTTGAGACTGCTAATTCACCCTTGTGCACTTAACAAGAATCTTATTCTAGTAAACAGAAAAGATAATTTAGCTTTTCTAGGGGAAAAATAAATATTTTAAAAAATGTAGAGTACCTATTTTTTTCCTCTACTATTTTGATAAAAAAATTTTTTTTTTTATAATACATTGAAATGAACATATAGATAAAATGCGAAAGGGTTTGCTGCTTTTTCTAGTGAGCAAAATCTTAAAAATTTCTGCATATTTTAATTTCAAATTTCCAGCTTTAAATGTACTTTGATAAGTTGTGGAAAATGCTGAAAATAGTATATAAAATGCTGTAAAAAATTTAGTTTAACTGTGAAAATGATTAAGAAATTAAGATTAAATAAAAAAAGCACTATTAAACAAAACACAAAAAAATAAATAAATAAAAACATATATATAAATGCTTTAAAGGAGAATATAAATTTGAGGGTGATGGGGAAGAATGATTTATTTTTATACCACAAGAAGAACTGAATTGTTGCTTGATACTTTTAAAATGTATCATTATAAGATAATTATCGATGAAATGTTATGGTTTTTGGCTAGATAAAATGGGAATAAATAACCTAAGAGTGAATATAAAGATAAGTATGCAAAGATGGTGTTCCAAATTTAGCTGCAATCTTGAAGCTCTGAAACTGGATATTTGAAGTTTTGTTACAGATGAAGAAAATTATAAAATTTTAAGAGATTGAAAAATGGTATGCATATTGAGTTTAGACAAAATGCAAGACTAAACGATTTTGCGACATTTCGATGAATGAAATATCAAGAACATTTTATAACGTTTATGTGATTTAATTGAGAAGCCTACCTTCAATTTTAACTTTTTGCCTGGCTAGATTCTACTTAATAGAAAAAAGGGGGGGGGGAGGAAACATGAAGAAACTATTCCTTCGCTTAGTTCACAAGGTTATGATTATTTAAATTTTAAATTAAAGGCTCCATTTAACATGCGATGAATTCATTTCTTCAGATGCAAATGATAATTTTGCATCATTTGAACAAAAAGTTGTATGGTTTTTGTACTAATTTGTATTGCTTTTAAAAATTGTAATTTGCTTTAAAATATATAAAGAAACTATGTCGAGATGTCTGGTCAATGCATATACGATAGTTTTAATTTCTGCTGGTAGTCTTTCCATTCCTACAGAAACTATAAACCAAATGTACAGAATACTTCGAAATATTTTGTAAAGGAAGAAAAGTTATTGAAAAATTAATAAATAAACTACATTATTTCCTATTGAAACCGATAAATTTTTTTTGTCCATTTGAGAATGTTTCAAAAAGTGAAGTACTTGGAGAGTCGTAACTGTTTTATCTTCTCATAAAGCACACCCTTCCCATTAATAAAGAATCAAATCCTATAAAATCATTGAAAATTAAAAGAATAAATATATTTAATTTGAATATTGATAGTTAATTTTGAACATTTAATGAATAATAATGATAGCAAAATCATTGTTTTTGTTATGTGTCTGCATAGTGTTTTTTATTAAACAGAGAAAGCTGAACTCTACAATTAAATAATTATTTCTTCTCAAAGTATCCGAGCAGTTTATTCACCCTCAGTGCTTGACTACGTCAGCAACGGACATTTCTGGTATCAGATTTTAGAAGCATTTGAATTAGCCCATTTTTTCCCCACAGACCTGAGATTTAACAGACATAATACAGTTGCAGAAAGAAATGCCCTGTGGCGATTGTAGTGGGACGTCGAAAGGGGACAAACAGCCTTTAATAAGATGGACTGCCCCGAAACAACTGCGCTAGATGATGCTGAAGTTCAAGATTTATTTTAAGGAAACGGTTCCCTTCATTGGTGAAATGAGACAGTTAATAATGCTATTATAAAAAAAAAGGTTGGACTAATATTGCTATCTATTGTTATAATTCCCCTCGCCCAAATTTGATTATTTGACATCTCATTATCGATTATCTAACAGACAAAAGCTATTGAAAGACTTAACATTCTTTATGTATTATTGTGTGTGAGGACTTTTCAAACATTAATAAACTATATTCTTGTGTAACAAGGCTAAAAATTCTTAAGGACCGACCCGAATAAATAAATGTGTTAGATAAAATGCAATAGCAATGCTCTTGCTCAATAGTAACTACAATTAAATTTAAATCCTTCTACTTTAAATAACATGAGCCATCACTAAGTTGTAGTTAATACAATTTTAATGATTGGAATTTTTTTCTTCCTTGTTTGTGTTTAGTTATATATTTTCAGCTACTTATTTTTTATACTCAAAACCATTAAACAAGCAACTGCCTTGTTATCTGGAATAGTCAGGTGAAAATCTTTTTTCCAAACTTTAACTCATCAGCAATGGTACATTTTAAACACTACCAGTTTAATGAGCCTGATTAATACATTTGTTGGCTCGGCAAATTGAGCTTGGCTTATTTAGAAAAAACATTAATTACTTTTATTAATCATGGAATTGCGTCCATCCTTTTGATAGTGAATGCAATTAATCAATTATTTGTAGCTCACTGCCATAGAAGTGATAAGAATCACAATGATTTTTATTTTATCATAAAATTATTAACAATTGCAATTGTTAATAATTACAATCTTATATCTTGAGTCACTTAAAAAAGATTTAAAACTTTTTATACAAGAAATTACATCGTTATTTTTTGAGAATTTTTTATTCATATAAAAAAATTCCTATATACACTGCTCAAAACAATTAAAACATATTGTAAGTTCTATATAAAATAAAGATGTAAGCGAAATTTTTTTTCTCGAAAATGGAAGAAGAGAATCACAAATGTGAATTTTTCTGATTTTCAAACTGTGGAGTATGCTAATTTTGAATTCGACGTCACCGTTTATTGGAGACTGGAAGTACAGGCCGAAGACCAGGGCAAGATCGTAGACGGGCAACAACGCCCAATGAAGATCGTTATTTAGTGTTAACGGCTCGGAGACACCGAAATATGAACATTACTCTTCAACAACTCTTTCATTCGTCTATTGACACAACAGTTTCAACTCAGACTTATATAGAACTTACAATATGAGCATACAGACCTACACCATGAAGTCCGAAACCGGCTTCATGGTGTAGGTCTGTATGCTCGCCGACCGATTGTATGTGTTAAACTAACATTAAGGCATCGTTGCGAACGCAGGGAGGGGGCAACAGAGTATGTGAACTGGAGGAGAAATGAATGGAGCAATGTTCTTTTTTTCTGACGAGTCCCGTTTTTCTGTTCATCCTGATAATAGGCATATTATCATCTGGAGGAACCGTGGCAGAAGGAATAATCCTGCATTCGTGCACGAACGTGTCAGATTTGGCGGTGGGGGAGCGTTGGTGTATGGTGGCATCTCCACTGACGGGCGCACAGACCTCTATATCATTCGAAATGGACCTCTGACTGGTCGTCGATATAGGGATGAGATCCTTAGACCTATTGTAATCCCTTGCTCTGCAGCAATCGGAGATGACTTCATTTTAATGGACGACAACTGCAGGCCACGTCGTGCTAACTTAGTGGAGGATATCCTTTTCGAGGAGGGAATCGTACGAATGAAATGGCCAGCGTGTTCTCCAGACATGAATCCAATAGAAGACGTTTGGGACGCTCTAGGAAGACGAGTTGCTGGCTACTAATCAACCCCACAAACTCTTCTGGAAGAGTGGGTCAGAATACTCCAACTCGTGATTAATAGTCTCATTGACTCCATGCCTCAAAGGTGTTCCACGTTACTGGTCGTCCGTGGAAACCATACCCCCAACTGAATAAGAAAACACCTTTTCTAACCTTAATAACCCAACTGAATAAGAAAACACCTTTTCTTATTCTTTTTTCTCATGTGCACGAATTGTTTTTTCCTTCTGTACACAAATGCGCAATAAAATGCATTTTTTTCTGCCAAACATGTGTAATTTATTCTCAAATAACATACTATGTCTGTCGACCATGTGTCAATCAGATAAAGTTTCCCAGCCACAAGATCCACCTAAAACCACAATATCCTTTGTTTTGATCAGTGGAAATTTAAGCATAAATCTAATTTTGAAAGTTAAATATTTGTTTTAAAATATTAAAAAAAAAAAAAAAAAAAAAAACATTTCTTTTTATACCTTTTTCAAATCATTGATACAGTATACATGTTTTTGTTAAAATAACTTTTTCTTAATTAAGTTTAAGTGATTCATTAATTTGAACTCCAACCCTTGTAATTGTGTGGTTGGTTGGGTTTTGTGACGCAAGGTTTCACACACTGGAAACAGAATTTGTAAAGCAATTTTCTCAAGAAACTTGTACACTAAAAAAAAAGTAATTATCATAATCAAAAGAGAATTATAAGAGTGATTGTATCATTCCTAAAACTTTACAAATTAGGAGAAAACAATCAGGATCATCATAGCAATTGAAAATTAAGCATTAATCTAATTTTGAGAGAGTGTGAAATGAGAAGTGCCACTTGATTAATGCATTTATTCTAAAGTTTCAATTAATTTTACTATGGAAAGATCATTTTATAACAAAAAGAATTTTCTATCTTAAGGAAAATATAGTTGTATTTCTAACATTTATTGCACATAACTCAAAAGTTGACTGTAAATGGTAATTTAGGTGTTTCATATATAATTTATACCATAAAAAAATACAATTTCCTTTCTAGTATGAAAGTGGTAATTTTAAAATTGCTTTCAATATATATATAAAGCAGATTAACCAAAAAATTGGCTTCATAGTTGCATCTGTCAAATGACTAAAAGCTCATAGAAAATAGTCAATACAATGAGCATAAGCTGCATTTTACTTCTCATTCAGATTTAACCCTTCTTTGCATAATGGTGGAAATTTCCATCATAACCTATAATGCCCAAAAATTATATAAAAGAACAAGTTCACTTTAAGTTGATCGTGTTTGGATACCTTTTTAATGTCCATTGCATAAAAAGAAACATAGCTGTCAAAAATAAACAAGTGTCATTATCAGTGCTTAAAGTTGTCTCATTCCGCTGTTTGTTGTAGTAGCAATAAACATATGATTTCGTTTTATTATATTAGTGTTTCTATTGCTAAAAAATTGAAAATGAGTGGAAGAAAGGTTTGTAACACGTGTTTCTGTTATTTTCCTCTTTTATTTATATTTAGTACTAAGCTAATGATCTAACTTTGAATGATGATGGAAATTTTTACCATATTGTTTTTTGCTAAATTTATACTATAAATATATACTAAGATTTTTTTTAACCATTTTTCCTTTAATTTTGAACATGAATTATATCAACTTGATTTATTTCACCAATAAAGAAAAAATCATGCAAAGAAGGGTTAATGTCCAAAAGAATAAGGTTATAAAATAGATTCTATATTATAATAGATCCCTGTATAAAAAAAAATCATTTTATTATGTCTGTTAAATTTTGAATTGAAGATAGTTTGAATAAGACGAAACTTATATCAGGATGTTGGTCTAACTTAAAAAACACAGGCTAGGTTTTATTTCGAATAAATCTGTAATTATGTAATTTAACTAGCAATCAATGCTGATATGTACTTAATAAAGTTGCTTATGGCTCAATACGCACCATTCAGAGACTGTTCACTTCATAAACAAAATGAAGTTGCCCTTTCACCTTTTCAAAATTAAGCATAAATGCTAAAAACCAAAAAATGTTCAGCACCCAATTTGCTCTTTCACCATTCCTACAGTACAAATGCATTCACATATATAAATTATAAATATATATTTTTATATATATATTTTCCCCATCCAATGCATCACTGATGCAGATTAAAAAAATCCTGACGTATTCAATAAGTTTGTAGTTAAAAGAATTCTTGAGTTTCTGAATTTGTTATTAGTTTACCTACATGAGTTTGTCATGGAGCAAAACAGTTTATATTGTTAAAATGAGTAGTTTCTTTTGGAAATCCCAATGTTTCCCCAAATGTAAATATTTTCTACTGGAAGTTTTGGCTAGTTAGTTTTATGTTTAAGCATTTAATCAACTAAGTTATTTGAAGAAAGTTGCTCCATGTTATTAACACAGTTCAGCACTAAATATATAAAAAAGCACAAGTTCATATAAGGAAAAATATATATGAATAGAAGTTTGTCTATAGTTCTGGTATTTTATATAAAATATAGGTATGAATAAAGAGTGGCATGCACTTAAGCATAAAATAAGTATGATGGCCTAATTTCTCACTTTTTGTGGACAAGATCTAATTTTTGACTTTTTTAAAGTTTAATGATACCATATCACAGCAAATATCCATCCCAGAAACAGAGCAAACTCTCAAATTGTTTGAAATGGAAACCAATAAGTATCAGCTTGTGAAATTTTACCTAGTTTTTAAATTTCAAATAACAAAATAATGAGCTTTGAGATGTGTCATAATGAAGTTTGCCGCTATCACTTTAATTTGGTTTTAAAAGCTAAAGTAACATATTCGATGGAAAATTTTCTTTGATATGTACTTAACATATGGCTCCAATGCAACAAATTAAAATTTGCACCAAATTTAATAGCATTTGAAAGTATTGTAATTTTTAATTCTACCATATATTATTTAAAACTTAGCTTTAAATTTAATTTTAACAATGACATTAAAATATTAATTTATATAAATTAATAGAAAAAATTTGGTATGTTCTGGTTATATATAATTCGATTAAATAGTACAAATTTTTATATAAAGAATGGAAACAAGACTAGCTTAAAAATCTTATTCTTGATACTTGAAGCAGATAAAAATATTAAATTATAGACATTTAATGAATATAAAGCAGTAAAATACTTAAATTTATGTGTGCTTTATGTGCAAATTCATGTTTGATTTGTCATTCTACAGAATTTTTTTATAATTCAAATAGGATTTAGTTAATTCAGGGAATTGTTAAACTGAAGGCCAGAGTTCTATCTAATAGCTGTGTGAATACAGGAATGAAACATTTGTATCAATTGTGTAAAAGCAATATATGTAATATGTAACTTGAAACTAAAACTGGTACATTTGGATAAAACTGGCATCAGGTTTGAGTAGTTTTTAAGATTGAGAATATTTTAGATATGTAAGCTTAGTGTTTGGTAGTTAATAAGTCATGCACAAATTATTAATTTAATGACATACAAAAAATAAACTATAACTTCACCCAAGACATTAATACTTATTTTATTTAATTATCAAAATCAGTAAAGTAGTAAAATATTAAATTCACAATAATATCCCAATTTTTTTTAACGACTGAAAAATAAATTTTTGAATTTTATAACAAAAGAAATAAAACTGACAGTTATAATTTATACATAAAAACTAAATATTTCTGTAAATAAATTCAGCAATGAATGTAAAACATAGATGAATGAACACTTATACTTTATGATTTATTGCTATAACAGTGAAGCTAACACTAAGTACGGTGTGCTTACATTCAACAAGATGAGAATCTTTTAGTAATAACAAAAGAATAGGTTACACCATATAGAATAAATTTCGCTTAAAGTACATCAGAATTATAACAGCTCTTTACCATAAATATTACTTTCCATATAGGAAACATACAAGCTAAACAGACATCCAGAAAGCATGCAAATATCATTTTGAATTTTAACATCTGGTTTCATAGAGGCCACTCCTTCCTATATAGCGCACCCATTTTATAACATCATGATCACTATAGTTGAGTTTTGGTTCGAATACTTTTAGATAGCGAACTTTCAAACCAGAAGGTGCGAAAGGTACTTCAAAATTCATTGATATTGGTGGACGATTCCATTTCTTTTTAGTATCGGTTTGCAAAAGCTCAATTTCTGCACTCAGTTGGGTCTCCTTCATGCCTGCCATTCGTTTAATCTTCCACACAATAGCATTTTCACTGGCTTTATACTTTGCTTTACCTTTCATGCAGATAAGTTGAACACCACTGGTATTTAAAGGGGTTGGAATGCGGACTTCAATTTTCTGTCCGATAAGAGAAGATTTAAAATTGGATTTTAGGACAACTTTGACTTCCATCTTCGTGCGCCCTACTTCTCTGACAAGTGGTATAATTCGAAAAGGAAAACTAATATCTTTTGTTATTCTGTATCGCATCAACTCAAATTCACCATCAGGAGGTATGAAACTGATACTGTGCTCACTTTCAAACTTGCTTAGTTTGACACATTGATGGAATTGACAATCATCAATGGCTATTGATGTTTTTCCTGAGCTTCGACTTGGATCGTCTAAGGTGCTAGACTTGCCTTTACTCTCCATGGTGATTTTGTCGTTGATCCCGAACTTACATTCAGGCATACCAGAAAGGTAAGACTTCATTACTACTCTGCCAGCAACATGAGCACTCAACACCTGACCTTGAGGAGACATAAGCAGATTAACATACTCCAGAACATCCAGGAACAATTCGTTCCTCCGGTATTTAATTCCCTCGCGACGCCATCCGATTTGACCAGTGACTTGAGTAGTAATCTGTGTCTGCTCCTCTTTGGTTTGAGATTTTACTCCTTGCTGGGTAATGAAGGTCTTCAGAATCCCGGTATCTGTATTCTGAGGATAACCAAAATCAAGAATTTCATCCAGAAGCTCATAAATTAAAACAAAATTATTCTTCACATTTTCTTCACTTATCTTTCCAAAATAAGACTGCATCACTTCAACCATCTTTAAGAGAAACTCAAACACCATAGCTGCATTGACATTTTGCTTCGTTACAGCAGCTAACCATATATTACTTCGTTTTATGTGGAAGAAGCTAGTGCGAGCAATATTTGTTACAGGACTTCGCACTTGTTGCCTCGCATGAATGACATTTACACGGAAGGCATCTACAGCATTTCTACCAATATCATCCCTAAACACTCTAGATACTAGCACCTCTCCTTTATGGTTATAAATAAATAATCCTCCAATCATTTTTCTGTTATATTAAGCCTGCAAAGAAAAAGTACTGAATTAAAGTATTAAATAATACAAATAGTATCTAGAATATTTATAAAAATCACTTACATTACTATGAAAATAATGAAAAATATAAACTTTTATAAAATAATTAAAAAACGGTACATATGTATTAACGTTACCAGGCTGAAATTTGCATAAATCGCCAAATAGGCAACAAAGTTAATGACGAAGACTGTTTTCAATCAGTGTCAAAGCAATAACGAAAAGATTTCAGCCGAAAAAATAGTTCTGCAACTTACTCAAATTCGAAACCTGAAGAGTTTAATTGCTATTTTATATTTTAAAACAAAATATAAAAAACTTAAAAATTATCTGTAATTAATAAACGTACATTTTCTTTCTTACTCAAACTTGTAAATCGCACCAACCTGGTTGCGATAATACGTAAGTACCTAAAAAACATTAAAAGATTTATAAAAAATTTTTTATGTTAAGAAATTTATTGCTATACTCAACAATCTTAAAAATTGGCAACTTTATTCATTAAGAGCAAAAATTAAAACTATTGGTGAAAATTTGCCTGCTTTAGAAGATTGAAAATAAAATCTTGCACCTCAAAATAATTTTACAGATGGAACAAATATATTTCAATTATGTGTATTTTTTAAAAATTGTTCACAACTTTGGGGCAAAGGGATTTTTGGAATAGCAGTTATTGATATAAGAACACAGAAACATTGCCTGTAACAAGTGTAAAAAAAATTATAAACTAATTATATACAATGTTCTTATAATTTTGCTTTTAGCAATAACATTTTGTGTGTGTGTATGCAGAACTTTAAGTTATCAATTTCTCCCACATTTAGGTTTCTGACTATAGGCAAATACTTTTTTTGATATAAAAAAATTTATCTCTTTTGATTCCAAAATATCCATTCCTTTATGATTTGCTTAAAAGTACCATTGCAAATCCTTCAGATATTCATAATTTCAATGCAAAAACTGAACATTGAATGTGAAAAGGAAATGCTGAGAACATTTTCAATATTTTGGCATCAATTTTATACAAAACAAATTATTAAAGTTTTATTTTTTCCATTAAATAGGTATTGAATAGCTTACAAGTTCATTGTAAAATACAAAATCGAATACATGCAATTACAATAAAACTTATGTAAAAACAAAAACTATTTAAATGAAAAGGTTGCATATTGTATAATCAAATAAATTTGGTATGTCAATATAACATTAAGCACATACAATTCCTTTATGCATTCATAAAAAATATATTAAAACACTATGCAAATGACCACAAGTAAGCAATGATAAAAAATAAAGTACTGCTTGGATACTTAAAGAGTTCAATAGATAATACTAAAAATTAGAAATTTTAAATATAATTAAGTGTAATAAATCAATTGAAAAATTAAATTTAGTCAGTTAAGAAAACAAAAATTTAGACTTAGGTTAAATCAAATAGGCCACCACAATATATAATATATTGTAATGACTTATTAGGCATTAACATATCAGACATATGTAAACTAATTTATATTATATTAAATAAAATATTTCTATAGTGTCAGAAACAAAATGCAGAAAATTGTCTTAAATTAGTTGCTAGTTTTATACATTCTTAAATTTATCCATAAACTCAAGCTTTTGAGTAAATACAATTACATATTAAAAATATTATATAATGTATTTTAAATTCATATACTGTAGAAAACTAAATGATATTTAACTTTTCAGTTTTATTGTTCCCAAAAGTCATTTTCTACAAATAAGAGCTAATTCCACCTTACTGTTTCATATATGAAATTTACATACAGTAGAACTTAAAATTTAAAGATAAAATAAATCGGTAAATAAAATATTATTTTCTCTTAAATTACGTAAGAATTCTTAGTAATAAACATATCTAGAGAAATTTGTATGATAAAATAATGTTACACATGATTAGTTGTATATAGCAATTGTTTGTGGAAAGTGCAATCTAATGTCAGAGACCATTTCAGAATTTAATAGGGTATTAATATTCTTAACAAGAAAAATAATTTAAATACTAAAATAACAAGTATTAAGGAATTTAAGTAATTAACAATTTAACAAAAATTTTAAGTTAAATATTAGTACAGTATGCTTATACATACTTTAATTTAGTTAATAATTCTTTTCATTTAGTTTATAGTTAACAGTAATTCTTTTCAATAATATTAAAAATAAATCTCTAAAAAGTAAGTTCTATTCAGCAAGTTAAGTTTATTTTCATTTATATTTAATCTATTACAATTAAATTTCTTTTACTAAAGTTTATATTGTAATATTTTTTTTTATAAAATTTATTATATTATTTGTTTTAAATAAGTTAAGAAAATGTTTGGCTTTGATCATAGAATTTATCAGATATTTTTAAAATTCAAAATCTATTTCTAAAAACTCATTGATTAAAAAAAAAAAAAAAAAAAAAAAACTCATATTATATTTGATTTACATCTCAAGATCAATGCATTCATATAATATTTAACACAAAAACAATCCTTTAACAAAATATTTTTAATCTTTGAAATTAAGAAAAGTAGATCTTCTTCCCATGCTGTTTCAATAAAACTATTAAAAAATTATTGATTCTATCATAATTTCTTTAAATCTTTCGTAAGAGTAACTTAAATATTCATCAATAATGCAAAGAAATTACCTATAGAAATAGATTATGATTTTATAAATGGTTACAAAATTTAAAACCATAGATCAAAATATTTAAAAATATTCACCAATACTTCATGCAAGAATTATCAAGCAAACACTAAGTGTATCATATTCAATAAAGTGTTTTGTTCTTATTTTATGATGCTATTTAAATTAATAAAGTAAATATTTAAACATTACAAGTGTATTTACAATAAAGTATTTTCGATAAAATAAAAGTAAATTATACCAAGTCTAGCATATTACTGATGACTGAGCAATTATCATTCAAATTTTTATACTTTTTACTAGTTAAAAAATTTTAATTGCGAAATACCTCAAATTAAAAAATATTAAAAGTAATATTAAATTTTCAAAAATTTCAGGACCAAATTTTGGAAACAATATACTCAAAATTTCATACAGGAATTCTAAATTTTGGCTTCACAATCACTCTTGACATAGTAAATTCAGTATGTTAAAGCATGAAATGTGGAAGAATAGTTAGATTTTAAAATATTAAATTGATAAATGAAATTGCTAATCTAATATCTACTTAAAACTGAATTTTTTTTTAAAGAATACTTTTTAAAAAGTAACAAAAATAATAAACATGAGATGGCAAAAAGTGCCTACCAAAGAAATGGTTGATTTCAATCTGTTGTAAAGAAAGTTACTCAGGAACTAAAGCGAAATTTAGCCAAATTTGGAGATTATCAAAATTATGGAAGATTTACTGATTTTTTATCATGGGAATTCATGTAAAATTTACTCTCCAATTTATATTAATCAAATCAAATTTGGGCATGGAGACTAATAATTTAAAAAGATTCTAAACCACTATAAATATTAATGTTCAAGGGTAAGAATCAAATTTATCTTTAACATAGATATTTATAAAGTTATTATTTAAATCCACAATAAATGTTCAGTTAATCACCTTTAAAATTTGTCTAACTTTTTATATAGTTGCTAATTATGTAAAGGCTGTTTATGACGTTAAATACACAAAATAATTCGAGAATAACTAAGGACAAGGTTTCACCCTTAGGCTGTGCAAGGTCAGAACAGCCTTTCCCTAAGTCAGTGGGTTGACAAAACTTAATACCAAACATGTTTGGGAACACTGGGAATTTTGCATTAGGTTGACCACTTAACTGGGACTAATATGCTGGACACCCCAGAGCCCTTGATTACAAAAGCAGACTGTTGGCCTTTTCCCCTAGAATCATTCCAAATACAAAAGAAATACTAACAATAACTCTCTGCTCCTTATATTACAGTTATTAAATAATTCTGCATCTTATTCTGTTGTGATATTTTTAATATAATTTAGAAAGAAAGGCTATTTAAAACATTTGACGGGGATTGTAGAAAATGCAATTTTTTTCCATTTATTATCTGCACAGACACAAATACAATCATACCTTAAGGGTAATTTTAATATTTTGTAATAATCTGAATATATAAAAACTATAAATTTTTAAGTAGTGAAAAATATTTTATAACTTATGTTGCAATAATTATTCTGAAACCGAAACCTTTAAAAATAGGCTATGAAAAATTTTAAAATTATATTTATTAATTGTTAGTAATTTATTCATACATCAGAAATTGGCGGTATCCCAGTGTACGGTACACTATTTTTATACAATTAATATAATTATACAATATACAATTAATATAATTATATAATATAAAATTATATTATTTTATACAAATAATAATTTTATACAATATTATATACAATTATTAATTGTATATATGCGTACCGTTGTATATATGCATACCGTACAAGGAGCGTACCGTTCACTGGGAATTAACCCAGAAATTTTTTGCTACTATTCGGATCAATGACCGCTAAATTAAATAATAAAGCTTTTCCATTAAATGTAAAAACATTAAAAAGTGCTGTTAATTAGGTAATATTTTGATTGCAACACACTAATGACATTAAGTCAAACTATATAAAAATACTAAAGTATTAAAAAATAAGAAAAAAAATTTTGGTGAAAATGCGCTTTAGGTCCCCTCCTTGGCACGTTTTCAAAAATACCGATGCCATGGCGAAAATTCAACCCCTATTTCAAAGTGAAATTTAATTAGTGACCAATGAAAAGGCTAAAACAAATGAGTAATTAATGAGCATGCGCGAGAAAACGCATCAAATTTATGAGTTGGCGAAGTAGGGGACCTAAAGCGCAGATTAACCAAAATTTTTAAGTTGAAAATTAAAAGATAATTTAGAACATTTTTATAAGCAAACATTATACAAACTTAATTCAGAGAGTAGAGATAAAAGACTACATCAGACTTCTAATTTTATAAAAATTAAAATCTGAAAAAGTCTTAGAGAAATAGTACAATGAAAAGTAATGCAAATATCACTGCTAAAAACATTTTGAGAAGTTAAAATTAAAAAAATTTTTTTAATTAATCATGTATTTTATCAATTGGTTTTATAACCTGAATACTTTATATCCCCAGATCCAAAAGATATAAATCCAAGTTATTAAATTATCAGATAATGACAAAAACTTTACGATTTTAATATTTTAATGTTTCATATAACTAAAATTAACTAGAAACTATTTCATCCTGAAGATTTCAGATAAAATTATTTAAATTCTGAAAATTAATTTTGTCCAATTATAAAATTCTACCATCAGATTATTTGGATAAAATTTTGAACCAAATCTTATTATACCATATCAGTAAATAATACTTTTTCTAATGAAATTTCTTTAAAAATTTAAATTGCTGAAAATAGATAAAAAATTTTAATTATCAATATCGAATATTTATATCGAAATTTAAATTATGTAACCTTATTAATTATAAATCACAAAAATATAACTATTGAAAAATTAGATATAGTCGTTCATATAAATTAATATACCGGATAAAATAAGCCTAGTAACTATTATATACATGGAAAAAATTAGAAATATAAACTTGATTAGAAACTACTCAAAAGAAATATTCGTTTCTAATATCTTATCACAAGGTATCTGAGATTAAAAAAGTTAAATAGTTTCTTAGTTTTGAAATAAATTTAAGGAAAGAAAGAAAAGAAAAGGAAATTCGCTGTGGCATTTTAATTTCACAACATTCCATACGGTAAGAAATTTATGGAAACCAATTCAATAATAATTGGATAATATCCCATACTCTTTAAATTTTCATAAAAAATCTTATTTTACATGAAAGTACTACAAATTAAATTTTAATATTGTAAAAAGAGATTAACGTCAGCAAATAGTCAGATGCTTAGAACACACATATTAAGTAAGAAGTAGTTTTTCATTTACTTCATTTTAACAAATTATAATGATCATCATAATATAAAAAATATCAACATACTTCATATAACAGAACACTGATGAGGAACAAATCAAATAAGCCACATTTTAAAACCAGGTAACTCCCACCAGCAATTCTCTACTTTTCAGTCTTTTCACCGCAATTTTGCCATCTATGTGGTGCCATTCACAATTTACCAAATTTTATTCGTGGTATTTTGAGATCTAGTTAAGCTCACAGAAACAACCAATTATATTGCACAGAAAAATTATGGGAAAATTCATGTTTGGAAGATTGCCAAATATATTTCTATGTTACAAATTATAAATACAGATATGCGTTACATGCTAGTATAAAGTATTAAATTGATTCAAATGAATGACTTTTAAACCCAAGGTGTGATTTTTTTAAGGTAACCGTTATGAGTTCCAGCCTTTTCTCTCGCTTAAATTATGGATGAAATATTACTTGTTAATTAAATAGCTTGAATAGACTTCTTTTTTTATTTTTTTTAAAGTTAATACAAAATGTAAATTATGAACTTCATAAGCACTCAAACTTATCTGCGAATCCAGAACAATTTTTCAAACGTGGTATGAAGTCTGATAATACAGAGCTCGAGCAAATACAGACCAAATACAGAGCATGTAATCAACAATAACTTTTTTCGTAAGAATAACTGAGTCTTCTTAACAAAAAATTTTTAAGGAACTATAATATAAAAGCTTTTCGAAGACTGGCGCCAATATGGCTTTTTTTTTTTTCTTTTTTTTTTTTTTTTTTTTTAATTTATAATAATGATAAAGGTACTTATTGGTAATTGTCAAATCAAGTTTGATTCATGTTACTTCAACTAAGAATATAATGATCTGTTACCATGATTATATACAAGAGCCGAAGTTCTTTGTAAATATTTCTGTGAAAGGAGTAAAATTGTACTGAATTCAATTTAACTGTTGTTAATTAGTAGTCGATATTATAAAATAATGCCATCTATTTTATACCCGAAATAAGTTGAGATCAAATCAACTATGAATATTTTGATTTTACCCCAAAATATTGGCGATTTCGACTAAATGGTTCATGTAATTCATATACATTTAATAAATTATTCATACCATTTTCAGCTTGTAGCTATTTTTTTCTATATAAGACTTCGTGTGTGAACTGGAAAAACCTAGATTTCACTGGTGCAATAGTAACATAAATTGAAACATTTTTCCTATTGAGAAAATATAAACCAAAAAAACTGATCTAAGCTTCTCTTCCTTAAAATATTTTATTAGCATAAACTAGATGTATTAATCAGTTATTTTTTTGTAATACACATTTCCCTCACTGTGATTTTATGTTCACCATGAAACACAATAAATTCAAAAGATTTGGATCATCAACATCCTAAGTAAAAATCTGAAATTTTCTGACTTTTAAAAGTTTAAGAATATTATAGAGAATGAAATCGAAAAATTAATATATATATCTATTATATAGAATAATAAATTGATCTATTATATAGAATAATTAATTTATTTATTATATTATCCATAATATGGAAACGTAATTTGAAATATAGTAATTATTTATAACAAATTGCTTGATTGCTTTATTTACTTCTCCGTTACTCAAATAATAAGTCTATCAAATATATTAGAAGAAAATCTTGAATTTTATATTCTCTTTTTCTGTCAAATGAATCTTTTACATGTTTTTAGTGATGAACAGAGTTATAAACTGAAGAATATACTCTTTAATTTGATCATACATTTTTTATACTGTGCGCAAATTTAATTTTTAGCCCTCAATGCAGAGAACTAAAAAATATTTTTAAATTATTGGCATTAATGACATTTTTGCAATTTAAAAATATTTTTGGTTTTATTGAATCTTCACTTCATAAGATCTTATGAGGTTTATCACAGAAACGTTTTAGAAGTCATTTTAAAGTAAATATCTAAAATTATATATGTTTTTTTTATCACATTAATAAGTAACAAAATTTGCAATTGATATGTATTCAATAAATTATTTTTTTTTAAAATCAACACATACACATAATTTAAAATATTGAAAGAAAATATTAAGATGAGATGCTCAATCATGTTGAAATTGCTCAATTCTTAAACTTTATAAATATAGTTAAATTTTTCAAAAAATATTGACATTTTTCTAATAATCTTAGTGAATTAAATTGATATTAATTTCTTTATCATTAATTATTGATATTCATTCTTGTAATCCACATAATTTACTCCTACAGACATGCATTTTAATATTCTTAGTAAACTTAATCCAATTTTCTAGTTTATATATTAAAAGTAATTTTCTGGGGGCAACTTTGATATACTCTCCAAAACATTAAGCGCCAAATATGGCACTCCCTACGGACTTTTTAGGGTTGCTGTTCCTTATTTTGGTTTTGCCAATTTAGGTTTTTTCAGCTTTTAGGTTTTTACTGTTTCAAATTTAGTATTTTCTTGTATTTTGTACCATTTTTTGAGTTTTTTTTAGTTTTTTTTTTTGTTATTAATTATTTGTATTTAGCAAGAATGCATCCTGGCGAGGAAAAAAGGCGACAAAAACAAGTATTTTGCTTAGCGAGAAGCAAAGTCGCCAAATTTCCGATTTGCGGGGGTATATCAAAGTAGTTCCATTTTCTGTTTGTCGTTTCACAATTTTATAATGATATAATTTTCTCATTTAAATTTTCATTTTGTTTATTTCACACAATTATTTTTTGCCTATTTAATATTTACATGAATATATCTATATATTGTTTTAAGTCCGCTTACTTTCTGTTTGACAGTTTTTATATTGTTTATTGGAAGAATCTAATGCAAAATATACATTTTATTTAAAATTGTTAATCAAAATAAAAGTAGATAAATTGATAAAAAAATAATAATATGTTCATAACACTGTAAGTGTAAACGATTTTAAAAAGTCTGGAAAACGCATGTTAATAGGATAATAAATGAAGATAACTTTATAGATCAATAAATGTATGAACAATTTACAACCACTAAATAAAAACAATTGTAAAATTAAACTGATGTAAGATCACTTTAAAACAGTATTAAGCACTATGAATTTGAATAATGAATATAAATATAGCACACACAGCTTATAAATAAAAATGAAACTAAGCATCAATTTGAATGTGATCAATTTCACATGCAAAATACTATGTGAAGAAATGAAATTGTTAAATTAATTATAATAATTTAAATTAGTGTCTTTTTACTTAGTAAAATACCATTTGAAATATGATTACTATTTGCTTATGTTATATCATTTACTTAGTTCCCTAGTGGCCTGGTTGGTTAGGGGATCGTCAAACGGTGGTGAGTTCGAATCCCGGTTTAGCCGAAGATCCGTCGTGTGCACTAATGGCGACTGGGGCACATTAAATCCGTCGGGTCGCAATGTCCTCTATGTTCCCATTACAAATTAATACCTCTGGGGGTGGTTGGAGCCAGGCTTTAGGTCTTCACTGGTTTCAATCTCTAAATTGGAAGATTCAGGTGGTGCTGCCATCTATGAGCCAAAAGTCGTACTTCCACTTTTGTATGAGGGTGCTCTATTAAAAAACGGAAGACGCTCCCTCTCCGACTTCATACGCCTAGTCTCTCTGACGGGCGGGCTTGGTGTTGCCAAGTGTCATTAACAACAACAACTTAGTTTAATATAAAAAAAAATAAATAAAAAATATCTAATAGATTTTGATTTGAAGAGGAAAAAAAAAGAATCTTATTTCTCGACGAATTGAATTGAACAGGAGGTTGGATTGAGTCCTATCAATAGCAACGTTCTGTTTTCAAAAATATTTATTTAATTTGATCATCTACTCTTAATAAAGAAACTAATGTATCTCCATTTTTCATCTGGAAGACAGTAGCACGATACATACATTAAATCTATTTTATAACAAATATTAAAAAAGCATGTTTTTAATGTGTTGCATATTAATCTTAAAAAATTCTAACCAAACAAGAAAATTATTGCAGCAAGAACTCATTTTAAAATATTTCTGGAAGAATTTAAAGTTGTTTCATTTCTTAATACTTCTGCAATTTTTAGCAGTATAGATTTACTTCTATGTACATATTAAATTATATAAAATTAAAATAAGTATATTTCAGGAATAAACTTCTTTAATTTGCCACCCAATCTGTCTAGTGGTTAGCGTAACTGACTACGGTGGACCTGGGTTCGAATCCCGGCTCGGGCATGGATGTACTTTTTCTTTCTCTCTCTGTGTTTCTTGTCCTTTCCTCAGATGATGGATGAATGAGGCCCGCCCTATAAACGGATTTGTGGTGTTGTGGCGTGGGCGATGCTACTCGTACCTCCGTGACTTGGTTCACAGCTGCCCACCGGGTAATGATAAAATGAGTAGCAGTTTCCGGCCTTGTTGCGGCAAATGGTCTAATATACTTACTTGCTCAAGGGTGCCCACCATTAGAAATAAAAAAAACTTCTTTAATTTTTATTTTAAATTTTAATTTATATTTTTTTATTAGAAACTATACAATTTAATATCAATAAGACAAAATCAAGAAAAACAATGTAATATAATATAAATAAGGAAAAGGCCTTTGTATTATATAACATTATTTTTTTTTCTTGATTTTGCCTTATTGATATTAAATTGTATAGTTTTTTCTTTGTTTTACCTTGATCTTTTAAATACATCTTATTTAATTTATATCGGCATTTCACTCAATAGCTGCTTTTGCGTTTGTATGATTGCCTATTATACTTAATTATTTAATATTGTATTTTCTTTTTCTATACATTGTATTTACTACTTTATATATATATATATATATATATATATATATAAAGAGTCACATTATAACTTTTAAAGAAAAAATTTCTTCCAATTTCTTTTTTGTGATGATTTCATTTTATATCGTATGACCACTTAATTTTGGCTGGATTTATCGTTGAAAATTGCTTCCGAATCACTATAAACATATAAACTTAAAATGGGAATCGAACCTACAAAATATTGATCTGAAAGTCATAAAACCAACTATTCATCTAACAGTTCGGCTCATTTTTTGTGAATACTTCCGAAATGTTTAAGAAGAAAAGTTTCTATGATGTTTTCGATTTATAAGATTATATTTTCCAGTATTTTGAAATACTATAAAATAATTATTATTATGGAAAGGGAATTTTTTTGTAATAGTATTTAAATATTGTGTATAACAATTTTGAAATCCCCATATATGCTTTTTGAATTTTATATGTGATTAAAAATATTCTCTTGAAATTATAATCTATGGTAATGCTTTATGAGTTGTGTCTATTTTTATTTAAAAAAAATTATATAAAATAAGACTACAAAATATATTATTGCTTCGGATGAGTATTGGAAAAGAACATTTATCGAAAACATTGTTTTGTAAAATTGTAGCCGATGAGTGTTAAGGTTTTCTCCTCATACAAAATTTAAAGGACACTTTTTAATACTCTTAAATTACTGAAACTCATCAAATTGGGAGAAAGGATTGTTTGCATGTTTTAAGCAATTAAAAATAATGTAATTCTTTATATATATCAATTATTCTTTATAATAATTTTATATCTAATATTATTTTTAATAATGTCACAACTTTATATGTAAAATATATTACTTATTATTTCTGATAATTCCATAAATTATTTGACGAGTGATTCTTAAATTTAATTGTTATTTCATATAACAATTAATATAACTTAATCGTAAAATTAAATGACTAATAATTAAATAACTTAAATAACTAATATCGTTATTTCTAATTATCAGTAAAAATATGTCTAATTGCATTTTAAAATTGAATATTGTTCTCAGTTATAAAAAATTAGGAATAATAATGACAAAAGAAAACGCAAATTCTTTAACTTTGCATTTCGGAATAAATTTGTTGTATAACACTTTAAATTTCTGATAATTTAATTCTTTAATTAAGCTTGCGTATTAAATTTGCTAATAAATAACGATTTTTATAAGTTCATTTGATAACAATGAACAAATATTATACTTGAAAATTATGTAAAATAATTATTGAATTTATAGTAAAAGTATAAGTGTTCTAAAAGACTTATTTTTAGATGACACATTTTAAGAAAGACTCACTATATTATTAAACAGCACGAAAAATAATTCTGCTTTAAAAATCCTTCACATAAGTAATAACAAATAACTTATGAAAATAATAATAACAGTAAACTTATAAAAATCGTTATTAAATTAATGGTTAAAACTTTAACAACAATTTGAATTGTTTTTATTAAGAAAAACAAAGACAGTTAAATTATTCACATCTCAATGAAAAGTTGCCAAAGTATTTCTAACAGCAAAAGCTGTCACTCAAAAAGAAAGTTTAAAATGAAGTTTTTTAATCCAAGATAGTTTAAAATGTAGAGTAAAAAAATGATTTTTGTATTAAAAAATACTGAATCTTTGAAGGTGAAATTAAATAATAAATTATTAAATTCTTCAATAAAATGAGGAACTAGTCAAATAATCTAAAAGTATGTATTTTAAAATGAAAGTTTAAAATGTAGCCTTTTAATCTATCAAAACATTTTACAATATGAAATGTAAAAATTTTTTATGTATTAATGAATGCTGATGTCATTGTTTAAATGAGTAAACAAATTCAAACATAACGATCCAAAGATTTTAATTTATTATGAATGCATCATTGTGAATAATGTATAGAGATCAACAAATATGATAAGTTATACAAGATAATGAATAATGCATTTAAATAATGATATATAAATAATACATGGATTTTCTCAATTTGAGTTTAATAAGGAGCAAAATTTGCACAGGATGGAGGCTTATGCAGCGGTGGTGGTGAAATGGAACGAACTGGAATGTAAACTGGTGTACCTTTCGCAACATTTTAGTGATATTTATTTTCCTGCTTTTTTGATAAATTTGCAGGAATGATTCAATATGGAGTTGAAGAAATGCTTCCATTGGGTCGTTGTGGTTGTTTATAAGCATCCTTCTGTGTGTACTTGACTGACTGGTAATTCTTTGAATCAGGCTTAGCATAATTGGGTGGATGAATATTCGTTTTAACGAAAGAATCTTTGTAGCTAGCACCATAATTTGGAGCTTGTTTATAGGCGCTTTCATGATCTGGGGATGGTGCATAACTTTTAACATTTGTAGGAGTTCCAGCGTGATTATTTTTGTAGGTTGGTGCTTGATTGTAAGGCTTAGGTTCCTGAGAATAAGTCTTACCATGGTATGAAGGTTGCTCCTGAGTTTTGCCATAAGTTAATCTATGAGCTTGAGGCTTATAATGAGTTGGTGGTTGTTCATATGGATCTTTATTAATTGGAGTTTGCTTATATGCCTTATCATTGGAGTAATCTTGACCATAAGAAGGAGTCTTAGAATATGAAGCTCCATAAACTTGAGTGGGTGTATACGCTGGGGGTTGGACAGGTGCTTGCGTTTTTGTCTGATAATGAGATTGCCCTTGTGAATAGGATTTCGTTCCAGGTGAATACTGCTGGTGTGATTTGTGTGAAGGATAGCTCGAAGAAGAACTATAAGATTTAGCCATCGAACCAGATTGGTGATAAGTTGCACCAGATATTCCAGTGGATGAATATGTTTGAGCATGCGCATGAGTTTTTCCGAAGGAAACTTCGGGAGAATAAGCTTTGTGCGACGAAGAATATGAGTCAGATGCATAAGCTGAATGTGGTTTTTCGTAAGAAGTAGCGGAATAGGGTTTTTGGTGCGAAGAATCAGTCGCATAGGGTTTCTTGTAAGAAGAATCGGGTAAATAAGGCTTTTGGTGCGAAGAATCACTCGCATAGGGTTTCTTGTAAGAAGAATCTGGTGAATAAGGTTTTTGGTGCGAAGAATCACTCGCATATGGTTTCTCGTAAGAAGAATCTGGTGAATAAGGTTTTTGATGCGAAGAATCACTGGCATATGGTTTCTTGTAAGAAGAATCTAGTGAATAAGGTTTTTGGTGAGAATAATCAGCTGAATATTTTTTGTAAGAATCAGTTGAATATGGTTTTTGATACGAAACATCAGCTGAATAAGCTTTATCGTTACCTTCAGAAGCTTTATACTTTGTTGGGGCAGCATCAGAATAAATTACAACGTCTGCAGGATTTTTATTCGCTGTACCTGGTTCGTTTGTTCTTATAGAAGCGCGAAAGCCATCTCCATTGGCAGTATAATCCACCTGGCGATAGATTCCGTAACCATCTGTGTAACCATAAGAACCTTTCTTATTACCGTAATCATCGCTCTCTTCTTTGTGATTAATAGTAGCTCCGTAATCATCTTTCACTTCGTAACCAAAGCTGTAGGGCTTAGGTTTTTCTTCCTAAAAATATAATATATAAAATTATTCATTAAATTTAATTCATATATTAAATAATTTTAAAAATAAATTAGATACGTTAGTAAATTTTTTTTTGAAATTTTTTCTAGTAAATATGATTTTAGATAAATTTATGCGTTTTATTATGGATAAGAGATTATTATTATGAATAAATAAAATGATGCTAAAAATAAACTTACCATGATAAAATTTGCGATATCAATTTTAAATTTTCTGATTAAAGTATTATTTTAAAAATTGATGTTTCATATCATTTAATTCTAACGTGAATCGTTGGTATACAAAATAAAATAAAATGATAAATATAAAATAAAGGAAAATAAAATAACGTGTAAAAGTATCACAGATTTTTTTTCTAAGATTATTGATTTAAACATCATTAAATTCACTTTTAAATCTATTTAATTCCAATTCTGTGAATTTTATTTGTAAAGATCTTGATTGACTTCATATGTAACTGATCACACTTTAGATTCATTTTCATTAAATTTTTATGATATACCTATTGAATTAAAGACTAAGTCTTTAAATACATAAAATTATAAATTCAAATAATTAATATTTTTTTACATCGTGAATTAGAATAACCTTCATATGAAGAAAATTCAATTGTTATACAGTGCTTTTCAGTCTATTTTTTTCCCTATTTTAACCCGAAAGTTGCTTTGGCACATTAAAATTAAACGCTTAAAAAATTATTTAATTATTCATATATTTTTACTTGCATCAACTTTCATAAGATTAGTTTCTCTAATTTTAACTTACATAAGCACCATAATTCCTTGAATCTTCATATCTTGGTCCATAATACTGAGCTGTAGAAAGCGATACTAAGCACAGAAGCAACAGCTATAAATAAGAATTAATATAAGTTATATAAAAGAATGCATACGTATATGTATGATAAGAATATATAAAGTATATTAACGTTGTCAAGCATTGAACGTATGTAGTAAAACATTCAATGCTTGCTCAACTTTAAAGTATTGACGTTTATTGGTGAAAATGATATTCTTCTCGGTAAATTTTATCAATTTCTTGTAATAAACACAAACCTATCTTTGAGAGACAATTTACTTTTATCAATGAAACATTTACTTTTGTTTTCAAAGCAATTATATCTTGGTTTTTATCTCTTTATTCATAAAAATATTATCTATACTTGATTCATATATTAGAATCTGTCGTCAATTATTCTCGTCAATTGCTTAAAAACCATTTTTCAGGATCGATAAAAGACGCCTTCAAATATTTCGAAAGAAATTAAATCTCACAAGAGAGATAAACCAGGAAATAATTTCTCCCAAAAAAATAAAATCAAGTTGCTTGCTAATAATGCAGATGAAAAAGTATGCTGAATATTATTTTCTCATTTAGTTTTAAAAATTAAATTTTTAAACAAAAGTGATCACGTGGAAAACATAAGCAAATTTTATGTGATTAAGCATCACATCTGATATTATATATTAAATATAATGAACAAAATTAAATTTTTCCTGAAAATTTGCTAAAAATGTATTATAAATTAAAAAAATTTTGGAAAAGCTTAACACTTATAAAATATTATACTTAGGAATAACACGCTCACTTTTTAACTATTTAAACTATAAAAATATCACATAATACTTAACTACCATTTTTTAAGAAATATATTTATTTCTTTTCACATTATCAAGATATTTTTTTTTCATAATAAAATCAACATGCTTCTTTAGAGCATTCATCACTAAAGACGCACTTATAACGCAAATAAATTATCTATAAAAATGAAGTTTTTTTTTTTTTTTTGTGACAGAAATAGTTATGACATAAAAAAAAATTCTATTTTAATTCATATAATCATAAATATTTCTTTATTTATATTATTTCCTATAGCACTTTGGACAAATAAACCTCTGAAGTATATTGTAATATTTAAAAAATTGAAAGATTTTGAACATTCCCTCCCGAAGATCAGGAAGGATTTTAAATACAGAATAGAAAATCTCAACGTGTTGTAAGTGTAAAATGGGAAAAACTTGCAAGCACCTACATTTATAGGTGTTCAAGAGGCCGCGGTGGCATGGTTGGTTAGGGCGTCGTTCTCGTTACCAAAAGGTGGGGAGTTCGAATCACGGCTTAGCCATAGATCCGTCGTGTTCACTAATGCCGACTGGGGCACGTAAAATATGTCGGGTCGCAAATGTCCTCCATGTTCCCATTACAAATTAATACCTCTGGGGGTAGTTAGAGCTAGGCTATGGGTCTTCACTGGTTTCAATCTCTAAATTGGAAGATTTGGATGGTCCTGCCATCTAGGAGCCAAAAGTCGTACTTCCTCCATCGTATGAGGGTGATTTATTCAAAAACGAAAGACGCTCTCTCTCTGATTTCATTCGCCTAGTTTCTTGATGGGTGAGCTTGGCATTGCCAAGTGTCATTAGTAACAACAACAACAGCATAGATGTACAAAATACTATAACCATACAAAATGATGGTTATACAACCATCTCCCATTGTTAAAGAGTAATTGAGATTAAGCCTGGGTTTTCACAGTCAGAAAAGAACAATATTATCAATTAGCCAGGTGAGCCAGTTTATGAGAAATACAAATCATTTTCTAAAAAAACTGATAATAGCTTAATATATCAACTTTTTACCGATATTATTTCTTTCTTATTGATACGACATTTCATGCTTACCTTGATTTTAACTTTTAGACAAAGATTTCCGAGATGATTATAGTTTCATTTCGATTGAAAACAAAACATTTTTTAGTCTGTGATTACAGTTTTAAGCAGATTCATATTTTAAAATATAAAAATAAATAGTTGTTATATTTTAGAGTTCTACATGTTTATACATAGGTGTACATAAAAATGGAAAGAAATTATAGACAGTACAAGCAATATATTAATGGTCTCAGTAATACTAATTTTTTTGTAGTATTGAATTACTTTCAAACGATAGGATCAATACTTTTATAGATTATACACAGTGGTATCGAAATAGATGATGGCTGGAGCACATGTTGTAGATTCTGAAAATACATCGATGTCAATGTTCTTTTCATTCATGAAACGTTTTGGCTTCCAGTTTCTGGTAATAATTCCAGAGAATAATTTGGTATTAAATCCATGGGAAAACTTTTGTGTATAGAGATATTATTAT
>JAPDSC010096172.1:8837-38766 GCA_026290005.1 Latrodectus geometricus
ATATATATATATATATATATATATATATATATATATATATATAACCAAATGGAAATGCTATCTGTGAGACAAAGTCGTATTTCTCAGTAGGGGGTGACCTGTTCAAAACGAAAAACGCTCTTCCTGTGACTTCATTCATCCAGTCCCAGACGGGCAGCAGGCCTGGCTTCGCAAAATGTCATAAGTAACAAGAACTATTTTGACGATTTGTTAAGAGGACAAATAAACTTTTATTATTTGAGCATAATAATGTGTATTTCATGTACCTTAGTTTTAGGTAATAAAGGCGAAATTACAGTTTAATGTCGAGATAAATGTGATTGAAATATAAAGGTGGTTGGAAACATTCATTTTCACACAAATTGGAGAATCTGTTTTCAACTTGACATCGGGGGATAAACTAAATATTTAGAATTGATTATGGGCTGCGTCTTTTAACCTGGCGAGTCAAAGCCTTGATTTTTGAATAAGTTGATATCAAACTGGAAAAATTAGCTGGATAAAATTTAGTTTTTAGGGTTGCAAACATAAAATTGGCTGAATTTAACATATAGTTTTAAAAAATAGCATTTAATAATCCATAGAAACATTAAATTCAGTTTCATCATACATGCTTTTCACATCCTTAAAAGTTTTCCAGTAGAAAATGATATAGAACAGCAAGTCTCAAAAACCATTTTCTGGATATCAAAAATAAAAGAAATCCGAATAAATACCCGAGCATTTTTAAATTTATATTCTGATGGAAACAAAGGCCAGAATCGAATCAATGAACTTTTTTTCTATAGATTATTGTGAGTGGTTCGATTATATATGGAGAGAAAGTTCGTGGGCCTCCGGGACAGAAAAAAAAATAATAATAAAATGGAAATCAACAGATCCCCACAGAATCATTTCTGTCGCACCAGGAATGTCCTTCCGATTTTCCGAGTGATTTATGGCCAGTTGATTCAATAGTCTTACACGCAACCAGGCAACCGCGCGTCTACGGCAATTTTCCAATGTTGTACTCCGTCCAATTTTACGGTGGAGCGCAAGAAAAATATCCTCACGACTGTTAAATTACGGTTCATTGTTATGTACGGCGACTCGGCTTATGTCCAAGGGATATGGTTTAATTGCGTAAAATGCGCAAAGGGCTGTTAAAGTTGAATGCGGAATGCCTCGGGGAAAAGAAATCGCATGAAAAATAATTTTTTGTAAAGAAAATCGACCGATCGATGCTGTTGCTGCTGATCATTTCCTATTTCCGACTTGTTATTTTTTTCATAAAAATGTAATTTTATTTTCCTTTTCCAATGTAAGCATGTGAATCGTCGGCCGAGAGCAATTAATGTTTTGTGAATTCTTGTATAAATTTTAAGTTTTTGTTGCCGCTGTAAACTGCGTGGTGTGTTGAAACTAGCAAAGGGCAATGCTCCTGGTGTATTTGTAAATCTTAGCGAATTGAAATGCTTGAGAAAATTTTTTTAAATTGTTGTACATGACAACAAAAGATATAATGTTTTTACAAATGAATATATTATTAGATTCTATAATGTTTATTAATTTTTTAATAATTTTTCATTCATAAAAATATTAATTTATAAAAATAACATTCTTATAAATTAATCACGAAATAGCAAAATTAAAAATTAGTTCGGAAAAATAACATTATTATAAAGATAAATCCTAATTATTTAGCTAAAATATGTTTTAATAATGCAAATAAATTTTCTTGTCATTAAGTTCTCCTCGAAATTTGAAGACATGAAGATTTCTCAAAATTAATTAATTTCAATCATCATCTTTAGTTTATTTTAGAAAATTATTAAGCGTATGCATATACGTAAGATAAATTTTTTTAGTTAAATGAAATTTTAACGTAATATAAGCAAAATAAATTACAAAAGTAAAAATATTAAAGGAAATTAACCATATATATACTGGTTTTACTCATACAATAGCCGCCCAACCTGTCTAGTGGTTAGCGTACCTGACTACAGATGGGTGGGACTTGGGCTCGAATCCTGGCTCGGGCATGGATGTACTTTCTCTCGCTCTTTCTTGTCTTTGTCCTTTCTTTGTGTGTGTGTGTGTGTGTGTGTGTGTGTGTGTGTGTGTGTGTGAATGGGTACCTATGGCATGTGTGTACTGAGGAAGTCGGACTCCACACCAAATATGGTTCAGTTGGAAAAGTGGAGCAGCGCACCCCATATTGCCGGCCTGGCTGGCACACAACAACAACTCATACAATACGTAAACATTTGTTTAACAATGTCTAATGTTAGTCTAACATTAGAGACTATTAATTAGATTGTAACTATTTGAAAACACATTATTAAAAATAATTTATTAAACTAATTTGTTAGTTTAATTATTCTAATTAAATAACTAAACTAAATAATATTACTAAGTTTTAAAAACAACTTTAAATAAATTAATTAAACTGATTAATATTTATTTAAATTTATTTTTATGAATATTATTCCAAATCCTTTTCAGGTACTAATTTGTAATTATTAATATACTTTATACTTTGTTTAGTTATTAACAATAGTAGATGTACTTATACATCTTCAGAGAAATATGCATATACTCCCGTATGATTAAAAATATTTTGTAAAGTATATATTCGAATAAAATAGTCACCTTTATAAAAATGGAAAAAGAGAATATTTCTTTAAAAATACAACTTAAAACGTTTGAAAAATTCATTCTCAAATGTAATTTTTAAATATTGAATCCATTATTATATACATTTATTTAGAACATAAATATTTTCAGACAAAAAATTATGTAAGATATATACCCAAAATATTTTAATTTATTGACATGAGAAAAGTCCTGACAACTCAATATTTGATACTAAATATTTTCAGGAATTACTAGAAAAATTTTTCATATTTTTTCTAAAATTCTCACGAAACAATGCTGTGTTTGATTCGATATGATTTCTAAAAATCAACATTCAAAAACTTCGCGTTGTGTTGGAAATTTAAAAAGTGAAAATTTAATAAATTTAATGATAATTCATTATCAGGTAATTAATCTTAATTGAATATTTACAGAATTACCTGGGATACTATGTTCAATTATATATTTTTTATTTGATCAGAAGTCTGATTGCATTGCTTGAAATTATAAATCAGCCTGGATTTTAATGGTTACTATGTACTTCCATTACAACAAATATCCTATCCAGCATATGTGTTACAGGTGTTAAAGCAAAGCTTAAGAGCCATTATTTCATTTGTGAATATTTCACAGTAAAATCTGATATTTTCATCATTTATTTACATTGATCAAATCAATACACACATGCTTTTTTAATCAATTGTTACAATTCAATTTAGTGGTGAAATTTTAATCTTAAACAATTCAGCATATTTTCGTTACATTTCATCAGAATTAGGACTTTACGAAATTGGATTAGTAATATACAACATATAAGTACTTATATAAGCACTTAATATATTAAATAATGCTTTTTTTTATAAAAATATAATGCATTTTTACGAAATTAAATCTGAACTTTGAATTGGATTTCAAAAATGAATTAATTTATAAATCACAATGTAATTGCAAAATACCAAAAATTTAAAATAGTTTTTATTATAAGCGCAATTTATTGTGAAAAATTAATTTTTATATTACAAACAGTAATGATGAAAAAATATTTACGAAAAACAATTATTCTTAAAAATCTTTTATTGTTATAAATAAATGTTTTTTATTATTTGAATACATTTTAAAAGTGAATGCATTGATAATTTGATTTCCTAGCTTGTATTAATGTATTCGGAGTGTACAAATATAGTAGACAACTATATTTTGAAATTTTAATTGATTAATATTTCGGTGGTCTTTGCTTTTTAAATGTAGTGGTTCTTATTATGAATAATCGATATAATTTAAGTTATAAATAATAAATGCTAAATGATACCATGGAAGCTTTAAATATTCAGACAAACGCCAAGTATTCTGATCGCTATAATAAATTCTGTCACGATTGACATAATTCAAATAAAAAAAGCGGAAATGTGAATTATGCTTCGGAAACTTCAATTAATGTAAAATCTGCAATAGTACATATTTTTGAAAAGCTGGTTATTTATATGTAAATGTAAAATTATTTTTATTTCATCATTTATAATATTTTCTTTTCAATCGTTAAAAATGAATATAAGCTCTAAATATTCTATTAAAAAGCTAGGAAGAAATGTCAATCCCTTTTTTTTGTGCTTTTCTTAGAATTAAATATTCATCATGAAACTAAGGAAAGGAAATCATTTTTATCATCAAAATATATCATCTAAGAATCACGTAATATGCCCAAAATAAAATAATGATGAGTGATTATTCGCCATAAAACATATGTTAGCGCGTCATACTCATTTACGTGATAATTTCTCTCTCTCTCTCTCTCTCTTTTTTTTTTTTTTTTTTTTTTTTATTTTTGCAAATAATATCAAATTAAATTGCAACAAGTGTCTGCATAACACATAAATTTATATAATTAGAAATAAATTTAATAATTTATATTGAAAATTATATGGCTTGTTATAATTGATAAGTTTGAGTGATCTTCTGTCTAAATAATGCTAATTTTGACATATTCACCCGAACCGGTGAAATATGTAACAGAAAAAATATTCATAAACAAAAGCTTTTATTTTAAAGTAGATCGTTAAAATGAATGCTTTTCTTTGTGAACACATTTTAACCGTTACAATTAAGTTATATTTACAACATAAAGTAAAAATGCATGGACACTGAAAGTTTTATTCAGTAATTTATTCATTATAATATCTGTTATTTTAAATTGGGACGAATCTTAAATTTCCACCTGTTCCAGGATCTCACACAAATGTGATATTTTGAAACCATAGAAATTATTTTTGTTTTTAATAGTATATTATTATTTTTGCTGCTTTATATTATTTTTTACGTAATAATAATTACATTGCTTGAAATTTATTAAGGTTCTTCGTTTAAATAAATTAGCAAACATATATTTAATTGAAGTGAAATTATCAAATAAAAATATAGTTAGAAGTTATTTATTTCTATGGATGAAAACAGAGTTATCTTTTATATTTAAAAGAAAATATATTGTAATGATATTTCCTATTTATTAGCATTTGATTAATTTCAGAACCATTAGACTTATCAGGGTTTTTTTTTTAATTGTACAAACTACACACACACAAATTATAACAAATTCATGTGCAAATTTGAACTACATTAAGGATCTATTTGAAGTTATTATAATATTTATTTATGTTAGTAATATTCAAGGAAACTGCTGATTTTATAAATCAGATTTATAGAGCAATATTTTGTTCAATATTTTACTTCAATTTTTTATTTGTAATATTATTCTTAATGCCTCCTTTCCGCATTCCAAATGATTCATCTTATTCTTATTGAAGACTTCTATATTTATAAAGACTTTTTTGAATTTGAGATTTTAATAATTGCTTTATATATTTATTTTGTTAAAAATTGTATTAAAAGAATTTACATTATTAAATGTCATAGAGCATTTGCTTAATTTTAACTTTATTAAAAATAAAAATCAATATTATCTGCCTGTCCATATTTATATATTTATCTATAATATACTTCATATTTGTAAATAAAATTTAGTTTTCATATATATTTAAATTTTCAATTATCTATACAAATAAATTTTATGATGAAAATTTTTTTTATAGCAACACATGTCTTTAAGCGACCTCTACCCTGAGTCACACTTTGTCTTAAAAAAAAAAAAAATAGCAATTTAAATCTAAAGAATAGAACATTTACAAAATAAGTCGATTCATTGTCTTCTAACAAAGTTAGCGTTTCATGTAACGAAGCTCATTAGCTAAGATTAAACTCAAACTCCGAATTTATCCGATAATAAACATGAAGGTCTCAATTTCAAGTTCAACCAAATCAAAACAAGCACTTCAAACTGAATGGAAGATACATTACTGTATCATCATCCAAATGCCTTTCTGTTCGAAATGTCAACTGTAATGAGAGAAAAGTTTGGTTACCTAAGAAACGGCAAATATGACGTGACACAAGCAATTTGGAGAACTCGATTTACCTCTCAACCAACTCCATCTAACCTTTTATTTAGAAATTGTCTTTGTAGGTATGAACGCTTCGTAATACCACTTGAGGTGAAAGAGACGTTGAATTGTTACTAAAAAAATCGCCAAGTTCAAGGGGTGGATGACATTGTTTATGAAAAAGTTTTATTTCTTTGATCGATTTCTTCAAAATTTAATAGTTCTTGCTCACTTATTTCTACAGATTCGGATTTCTATTTTTGCTCACTAAGCGTAGCTAAATGCAGCTATAAGAGGAAATAATTTGGCATCGTAAATCATATTATATTTGGTAAGTTCAGTATTTTACTTAACAAAAGACCGTCATGCTGAAAGATTATAAAAATTTCGTTATTCACTAATGTGGTGTGAAAGTTTGGATAGAAGAATATCTTCATCGAGGTAAACGTGATTACTTTGAAGGTAGTCAAAAGTATGACTTTGTTGTTATTGTTGCACATCCCCGAAATTAGTGGAGCTAAATCAAATCCTTCAAATCAGTTTTGGACCCGGAAGGAGTCCAAAACTAAAAGTGGGCTGTCAGTAGCCTGCCTGGAGAGCCTGCCAGAATAAAAATGAAAGCAATTATACAAAACAAAGTATTAGTTTGGGGAAAAAGTAATCCATAATTTTTTCGGTAGACGTCTGTAGTGATCGATATTTCGTGAAGTATCTATCAAACAATTTCAGATTTATGCTCGTTGGAAAGGTGACATTTGACACTAAAATATCCTCTTGCGGTTTTTTGTTTGATTAATTCAGTTACGAGTACAAGGTTTTAAAAATGGAAGACAACAAACAGAAAATTCGATACATTTTCGTTTTTCTCTGGTAACGGTGAAAAAGATAGCCGGGTGGCTAAAATTGTGAAAGGTGATTATCGCCCTATATAAGACTGTAACAACCAGTTACGTACAATTTTTGTTTCGACGATTCCGTTAGGGTATTTTTGATGTTAGAGATGCACCTCGCATGTGGATACACCATCGTCGAAAATGTCTATAAAATATCAAAAATGATCGAAGTTAACCGCATGTCAGCAGTTGTAAAGCGCAAGACCTAAAAATTTACATGAAAGCTGTTTTAAACATTTTTACAAAGTGAATCCAAAAGAAGTTACATAAAGTTCACGTAAAAATAATGGATTTCGTTTTCCCCAACCTATTATAAATAACAAGTTATTTTAATTCATGTTTTGGTAATTACATCAGCATCTAAATTAGTTTATCCTTTTCGAAATTTCAGCACCACAGAAGCGAATATGCTAAAGATTATCAATTTAACATGCAATTAGATTTTCTCATTTTGTCTTTAACAAAAATTCACAATCTTCCAGTCATGAGTGCGACGTTTATATGAAATGTTGACTGGCTGCTTTTAAAATTTATTATTTTGTTCCGTGTTAGTTTCAAATTTATATGCAAAGTGCATGAGATTTGCTGTTTCTGACACGAAAATATTTAACCTTCATTTAAAGTAAGGACGAGGTTGTTCAAGTTAAATCTTCTCTGGTGTACAACGGACATGTTAACACGTCCGATCATGTTAACACGTGATTAGATCACAATGGTAAAGAAATTATTAGGTAAATAGAAATTTTTCTGTGTTTGCTCATGTAATGTCTTAAATGACTTGGTAAGAAAACAAATTTTAGAGTACATTATAAAATTACAAAGTTAAATGATTTCAATGTTGAAAATCAATGGTAAAAGGTTATCATAAATAGAAGTGTTCTATAATGATAATATTTCATAATAAGTGAATACAATTCAGATAAAGTTAAATTTCGCTTAAATATTTGGTAAAAATTTACTGTAAGGTCGCTCTTGGCGACTTTTTCAAAAAATTGCCAAACAACTCGCCAACTTTGCCAATCTGGACAAGCAAGGTCTGAAAATAAACAGAATATTTTATTTTTCATTGCTCAGTTCCCATTTTATCAGAATCTCCCATTTTTCATTGGTCGGAATCCCTCATCTGTAATTGGTCAGAATTGGTTGGGTTGCCAGAAAATGTTATTTACCGCCAACTTTGGAAAATCGCACCAAGAGCAACCGTACAGTATATCTGAGCCAAATATTTTTCTCAACGGATATTTTCCTACAAAGTAGATATTTGTTGTCTTATTTTATCAAAGCTCCATATTGTATAGTTGAAGTAAACAAGGCCAAAATTTGCTTGAAGATCAAATAACTTCTTGATATCAAATGTCTATTTAAATATAAAGTATTTTTCTGTATTAAAATTTTCATATTGCAGAGGTAACTGAGTGAGATTTTATAAACTTCTTGAGGGAAAATAAAAACGTATAAGTTATATTCAGATAACTAGATTTATTGGAAATATCATCAAATATTGTTTTACAATAAAAAATTCAGAAAAAAGTAGATATTTGTTGTCTTGTTTTATAAAAAAATGTTGTGAAATATTATTTATTACCTGCAGTGAAAAAATGCTTATAAGAGAAATGCTATTTACAACATCTTGGTAAAATCCTAGGAGAGCCCACATTTGGTGACAAAGTGAAAAAAAGCGCCAAGGCAGAACGAAATAAGAATTCCAGAAATAATTAGATTTTTTCATATCTAATGTATCAAAGTAAGATTACTAAGACTAGCGAATTTTATCGCTAACAAAAATTATTCCCGCCAAGAGTTTGGACTCTGCAAGGATCTGACCCAATTTAATTATTTTCTAGAAGCAGTGATGTTTTGAAAAACTACAACTAACAATATGAATTCCAATGCAAATATCTAATATTAAAATCTATGATATCAGATAAGAATTAAGAAATGTAATAGTTAGATTGAAGCAAATTTTAAGGATTATCTCTTTTCTGCTTGGTGTACTTGCAAATAAATTCATTCTTATTTTTAATAGAACTGGATGCCATTCTTAAGCTCATCGAGAAAAACTCTCAAACAGTTACGCCAATAAAGCTCTCGTTCAAACAGAAAAACCCAATACGTTTAACGTTATTTAACAGTTATGGATTACATGAAACCTTACACTTCAATGATTGGATTACCAACTATCCACCTAAAAATCCAAGCTTATTGGTCAAAACAAATCTTCTGTGTACTGCGTTGTAGAATACCTTTCAACGACTAGTTTTAGTGGTTATTTGAAGTAATTTTTGTTGTCCGTTTTGGTACACTGATTATTTTAATTTTTATGAAACCATCCATGCAAAAAATTCAATAGTGTGTACATTTTTATATTTTAATATAAAATTAAAAACAAATTACCTTTTTAGTATGCATTTTTAAGAATATCTGTGTATATGCATTGAAATAAATCAAAGACCGGAAAAGTTTTAGATTTTTGAAAAAATATATAAAATTCATAGCAATTACAAATATTTATTAGTATTTCCTGCTTTTTGTATTTTTACTCCAATTTTATGTAAAATTTTTTATGTGTATTTTGTACCCATTCATCCATATATTTAGCAAAAAATTTTCTTCAATTGGAATGGAATAGAAATATTAGAATGGGTTTTTTTCTCCATCGCGAATTTTCACAGTTCAATGATATTTCGACAACTTCTCTTACAAGAAGTTGAAGATAAAAAACAAACTCAAAATTGTCTCTTCCGATTTGGTTTCAGGTCTCGTAAGCACCATCATCCGAGATAAAAAAAAAAAAAAAAAAAAAAAAAATCCCATTAAATCATCTCTTTCGCACTCCGTCATTACGGATGTAACATCTTCATCTTTTTTTGTGAAAGTGTGCTGCATCTTCAAAACGATTACCATCCGCAATTCAAAAACATTTTCAAAGGAGTTCTTTGTGAATTGAATAAAGAGGGGGTTGATGTGGGAATCGGAAGATGATGTTTACTGTGTTGAGTGTGTTATATATATTTTTTTCTCTTTAACTTCCCAACAATAAGAGCTGATGTCCTTAAAAACTGGAAGTAGGAAGCCGTATTTGAAAAAGAAAGAAGCCATACAGGATACTGTGAGAACCTCCTGCGGAGAGAAGATATTTACGGAATGTGGATCAAGATGGTTTGCCTCCCCCATCTCCTTTGTGAAATAAACAAATAAGCGTGTGATGGCATAAATGTGGGTCGCCCTTTATGTGAAAATTGCCACAGTAATTACCGAAAGATTAGGTAATTGGAGGTAAAAGTCATTAACGCCTTTTCATCAGTGTCGTGATGTTCTTTCCTTTTTTTCTTTTTTCCTTCGTCATTCTGAAAACGCAAATTAAATGCTTTGACTTGAGAAACGAAATTAAATAAACTCGTAAAATCAGGATTCAGAAAATTACAAACCAGTTTACTAAAGCATGAAATTTCCACAAAATGAAGAATATTATTTTCTTCACAAAATGAATGAGCTTTTGAAATTTTCAAATGCATTTACAAAATTAATATTTGTTTGAAATTTATTAAATTTTTTTAAATTCTGGTGTGGCAACCCACGCACATATGAACTGACAAAGTTTGATGCTGAGGAGTATATCATTAAATTTTTGCATGCAATTAACTAGAACCCGAACAGAAACGGTATTGTTTTGTTAAAACCCGTCCTTAAGTATTGACTTAAGATGCATGTCTTTTTGTTTTTAGAAATGAAGAAATATTAATTTAGAAATTTGAATAAATATTTATAAATGTTTTTCTTATGAATAAAATATATAAATCCTTGTAACAAAAAAAAAAAAAAAAAAAAAAAAAAAAAAAAAAACCCATAAAAATTATTGTGTTTGGAAATTAAGTTTTTGAGTAATTTTGTTGAATAATTTGTTTTCATAAACATTTATTTGATTACATAATAAGTGAGAGATTGATAATTAATCTTGGATTGTTTTGTAGCTCAATTGTAATTATTTAAATATCAACTAAAAAACAGAATCCGAATTTTATTTTACATATATGTGTGTCCTATACCAATAAAAACAATAATATGCAATTGTTATCAAGAAGAATTTCTCTCAAGTTATTGGAACGAATGCCTTTTTGAATGAATATTTATGACTAGCATTTTATGTCGCACAATTAAAACGGTAAAATCTAATATTTTAGTGCCTCCTTTAAAAAAAAAATGATATTACATAACTGACATATAACATAAAGCAAAGGTCACACCAGAAGCGAGTTATTAACCTGATAATAACCAAAATAAAAATTAAATGTCAGGTCACTGTGTTCAGAACTGGAAAGCTCACTAAAAATGCAAAATGTTCTTTCGCGCAAAGCAATTTTAAAATTCCTTCATACTTCAGTGTGAGAAAGTCACTTTCGCGGATTATATTCTGCGTGCAGTCACTCTTCAAACCTTAAGGTCAAGCAAGCCAACGGGCAGTTCTTGATCTCTTTACACTTTCTCATCACTTTTCCTGTGTCCATTTTCTATCTGGCCCCAGGACACTCAGCAGTCTCTGACACCTGTGAACTAGATTTTGTAATAAAGGTGAGAGGGGTTCCCAAGGAAAAACGCTTAATTTTACAGTAGTAAAAAAAAGTGAAATGAAAGTTATGAGGAAGTTTAGCACCTGATTTATTCCACTTCATCAATTTTCTGTCATTTATTTAATTATTTTTTTAAATTTAAAATGGCTGGTGACCATAAAACTTGTAAGGTGATCTATTTATGGAATATTTATTAGTATTACCTAATTTGTTTCTCCATTAAGAAAGTCATTTTTTATTAGTATGAAATTATTATCACTAGCTTCAAAATTTAAATTTAATTTTATTGATATCTATTTTTAAGTTTGCGATCTATGAATAATCTTTATATATCTATTAACTATGATTTCATAAAAATAAAGAAATGGGTTATACAGTTAGGAGATATATTTAAAAATTAACTTCTATAATAATTCCTAGGTAGATTTAAATAATCTATTTAATCTACATATATATATATATATATATATATATATATATAATTAACTAATTAAGTAATTAAATTTCGAAGGGTTTTTTTTTCATAAAAAGAGGTGCTGAGCTAGAAGCTGAATGGTTAGTGAATTCATCTGTCAATTTAACTGGTCGCGGGTTCAATTCTTACTTCAAGCGTTTTAATGTTTGCACTGGTTTGGAATTTATTTTAAACTGTAGGTTTTAATCTAGTTAGCAATTATGAGCGAAAAAATTATAGTTGAGCCACAAGCAAAACCAATAAAATAGGCATTTAAAAAATTATTTTAATATAGGTTTTGTTCACCTGATTTATTATATTTGTAATATATATAGTTGATTAATTGGCTATTGATAACAGTCAGAGACGATATCTTATCAATTCACACTCACACACGCATGAGAACATATTGATTTAGACAGCTTTCGTACAGTCATAAAATTACAAATCATTCATTTTTTTATTTTTTATTACTATGAGATCTTGGATATTGCCAACAGGTTAAAAGATTACGATTAACCAATAGAAAATATTTCATTAGACAGAATTCCAGTCAAGTGACGAGATCGACACCTGAGCTACTTCGCACTTATATATATGCTCAAAAGCAGCGCATTCAATCATAAAACTAGTGTAATCAGCCATTTAAAAGAATCTATCATACGTGAAATCGCGTTGTGGACAGACTAACAAGCGAAGGATGTTGTAAAGGCTTTTTATGTCCATAATGCTTTCAGAGAGAATATTTTGACAGTAGCGTGCCGTATATATTCATGCATTAACAAACAAAAAAAAAAAAAAAAAAAAAACCCTGGATAATACCCAAACACTAATTCGTAAAATGTGAAAACTGAAACACAGCTGACATTTCAAGTTGTTCAAATTAACTGAAATAGAAGCTATAAGCTGTGAAGTAATCTCGGCTTTATATTTTTTGAAATTTAAATTACCTAGCACACAGTTTTCCGATATTTCTTAAACTGTAACCGTTTACAGTGTAATTACTTTTTAAAATATAATATCTTAAATATGTGTCTCAATGACATCAATTAGTCGTCATTAAGTCTCGAATACATGTAAGCATTAGAATAGAAATTACAAATATTTTATTAATTTTCATATTCATGTATATTTTTTAATAACATTTTTCAATCTAATAGAAAGTCTGTCTAATAATAAGGTAGTTAGTCAATCACATTTCACGATTTTGAGTCATAGGCAAAATAGTTTTCTTAGCATGCCTCATTGCTAAAGATAAGATAAAATCCCGTGATTATTAAATATCTGAAGACCTTATCAAATGATAGTCTATCAAACAAGAATTTTTTTTCTTATCAGTTTAATTCTTTCTGCAAATATTATATTGCGATAAATACTTTTTATAATTTGATGAAAATAGAGCAATATATTAACATGAAAGAAAATGAATATATTAATTTTTTTTTGTTTTTAAAGTAAATAATAAAAAATATCTGATTTTATAAACTTGGTTAAAATTTTAAATTTAATAAAAATGGAAAGAAATTGCATACAATATATACATGCTATATATTAATAATCTCTTACACACATGTTTATATATATATATATATATATATATATATATATATATATATATTAAATATAATAAATTTATCTTTGCTTAATGATTAATAAGTATTTATTTTTTAATAACGGTATCAAGAAAGACAAATCTCCAATAACATATAAAATAACCAATCCCACTAAGATATTGGCCAAAATTTTCTTTCCAACTGTTCACTGAAGAGCTAATCCCACTGATTAGTTTTTGATGGGTGGACAAAATTGTATATTCAACGTTATTGGTGAAAACGATTATTTGTTTAACTCACAGACCAATTATAAGTAAAATAAAGTGACATACACATGACCTCAACTGAAACGAAAGAAACAACCTCTTTATGGTTAATTAAAATTTATAATTATTAAGATTACATTCAGGATTATATTTGCTTATTAATTTTAATATTGAATCATAGTTCTAATGATTAAATTAACACAAGTAAAAAATAATGCATTTAAACGTGAACTGAAGTAAAGAAAGTTATAAAACAGGGAAGAGCGCGCCTCCATTAATTCCATAGCGTTATCAAATTCAACATCCCGAATTCATCTGCGCGATTGTACTCCTTATCCTTTCAAGCTTCTATGAATCTCCGAGTGATTTCTACTTTCCCTGGTGTTTCCCGCGGGGATGACGTCACAGGCCGGCCACCACAGGCGTTGCCATTGGAAACAGTTGCAGATGGCTTCGCGCCGGTTCATATCAGCTGTATTCTCATTTGCGGCTTTCGTCTTGTTAAAAGCGAAACGCGCTGTGTCAAAGAACTGATAATTGACAACAGTGAACTTATTAATTCGCGATGATGTGAAATTTGCTTGGAGGCCAAGCTGAGTGAAGCGAAGTTTGTTTCTTGAATTATTTTTTTTATTCCTTGTAAGCAAATGCGGAGAAGAACGCTATTGGGGTGTAAACAGAAATATTCTATTATGGATTATTTTTGTGAATGAAATCAAGTGTACGGTAAGATCGGAAAGAACTTTTTCATGGATGAAAGTTGTGAAGTATTTAATTTTTTTTAAAAAAAGAAAAATAGTTATTTTGAAGTCATGCGTGAATGAAAAGCAAGACGATCTAATTAAATCATTGATTTTTAAAAATTCGCGATAATTAAATTATCGTCTGCAGGAAAGCACTGCGGAGTTTGATTTTTTTTATAGTTTTATTAACGCCAAGGTGGAAGATTATCTTCGTGAAACAATATAGTTTTGTTATTCGTTATCGAATATTCTAAAATAGCAGTTTTTGGTATCTACAAATGATTCAGTGTAATCACGAAACTCACGTTATCAATCGAATTTCTCCACAAATTGATAAAGTGCTGATTTGAAAAACTTTAGCGAAAGTTTTATGAATTAATCCAGTTCAGAAAAATGTCTGTTTTTTTCGGATCGATGCGTAAAAGTCGATCTGCTACCTCCTCTGCCTGTTCCTCGCCGGCCCCTGCTCGATTCAGTGAAGGACCCCAAGAACTTAACATACATTTCCTCAAACAATTAGCTAAGGAAGCCAAGGTAAGGGAACTTACTTTATAAATAAAATGTGTTAAATATGTGAAAAACCTTATTCAATATCTTAATCTTAATTTTTCAGTATTATAAACTTTCTATTGATTAAAAAAATTAATATAGTTAGTCTTGAAAATAGTATTGCATATTACATTGATAAGTGCATTTATTAATTTTTTAACAAATGTGAGTATTGTATAAACTATAATAAAATTTGTACTGTTATATCAAAAAATAGTAATTCCTTTAATGAAATTTTAATGCATTTTTTTTTCCTTTTACTTTAGATACATTATTTATCATTTTCAAAGCCTGAGTTAAATATTAAAAAACATAGAATGTTTAAAACTATAAGCAATTAAATGTACTCATATAGGTATATTTTGAATTTTTCAATTCTTGATACATGAAAAAAACTTTTTCTGTTTACATAAAAAAATTACAAATAGAAAAAAATATCAATCAAGATGTTCATCAGTAATAATTAATGAAACATCTTCCAAGAATTCTCCAAATTTTCCTATAATACTTCTTATTTCGTGTTTATAAAAATTTTTTTCCAAGTGAAAAAAAAATTCTTAAGAAAAAGCGAAGTTTCTTTCCCCAGTATATTTAGATTAGGCGTACGCTCTTTTCAATAGTTCAGATTGGTTTCATATGCAAAAATTTTTCAATAAAGATTGCTTCTATAAAAATAATTGGCAAGATTAAAACTATTAAGTGATTTTATATTGTTCACACATATATGTTTACATTAGCAAACACATAATATGTTTTAACTTAATATACATAAATTTGACGGTTTTAAAAGAATTCTGAATGTCACACTATTTTATTTAAATAATTATATGTGTGTAAGGGAAATTATATATACACTCTAAAGATACATGAATATGATATGAACAAATTGAATGACAGCCTTCTGTACGAAATTTAGGAAACTGTAGGAAATAGTTGATTCAAGTTTACATCTAAACAGATTTTAGGTTATAAAATAATCAAATTTTTTTTCAACTGTTTCTAAAGTTAATAGTTAACTCAATTAACTTTATTTGACTTGAAAAATTTGCTACTTTTAGGTGTTGCAATTTCAATTGGTATCAAAAATTAAAAATATTTCTGAGAAAGCTTAAAAACCAGAATTTTTAAGATGGTGCTATTGGTATTACTTCGCAATTTCAAAAATAAAAATGTGTTATATGAAAATTGTTATAAATATATAAATGAATAGCTTTATCAAAGGTAATAAATTTTAATTGTGAATAGGTTTTAATCTCCTATATTTAGACACACCGTAAATCCAAATTCTGATTGATATACAAAGCATGACAAAAGTAGAAACGTTTCCTTATTTCAGTTTTATATTTTAATGTCAAACGCAATTTGTTAGTGGAATAAATTAAAGTTTTTGCAGATAATTTACGGAAATAATTAACAAGACTTGAAATATTATTTGACAATTCATACAGTTTTTCACTTGTATTTTAATGAAACATAATACTAGTACTAGTAGAGAAAGAATTTATAACCAGTGAAATCTGATATAATTAAAAATTAATTAAAGAATTGTTATAATATGCAAAACTTGTTGAATATACTTATGTGTCACAGTAAAAACTTTTTCGTGCAAAAATATCAATACTTTGATATTCTTATTCATTTTTATTTGTATATTATTACATTTGCTACGGTTGGTTAATCAAGTTTTTAAATTTCTCCTAAAAAAAATTTTTTTTAATTAGTTATAAGGTATATAAATATTAAAATATGTGTTGTGTATTTAATGTGTTGTGTATGTTTAATACATATCACCTTTATGAGAAGTGTTATGTAGTTAGTTTAGCTTTTTACTGGTTAAATTACTTCTATTTTACCTAAGCCAATAACAATGTTCTGTTTTAACTATGACAACGACTTCTGTGTTTGTAGAACACACGCGAACTTAACAATTCATATTCTAATTTAGCAATGTAGTGTGAATGATTTAAAAGGAGGGCCAACTTCGTGATCGACCTCGTCTTTTTTTATTTAATACTAACTACAGAAACATTGTCTTCGTCATTCTTGAATTATAAATGGCCACATTGTGTACATTACAAATTTAAACTTATGAAATTTTCTTGTTGTTTATGTATTTCAAAATAGGCAAATTTTAAATAGAATAAAAAAAATTGTAAGAGATTTTTCAAACACAAACTATAAAATTTAATTTAAATTTTGAAATGGTCATAATGTTATAGGCTTATAAAACGAGGAGCTAATATAAAGTAGACATTTGGAGAGAAGTTTACAATTCAATATTTATCACGTTACTTTAATTATCAAAACTTAAAATTTTCTTTTTGACTAAACAAATTTTACAAAAGTGTAAACGTCTAGCATTTCCATACACTGAATTTAGGCTTAAATTCCGGTGAAATGACATAAAATATTGTTTAGGATAAATTGTTTCATTGTTTCTTTATATAAATTTTTTTTAAACCTGGCTAATATTTCATTGTGCGGCCTTAATGAAACGTTAATCTACACAAATTATGCTCCTATTCAAAATAATTATTATTTGAAAAGGAACTGTATATCAAATTAACTATAGTATTACGTAAAGCAATTATAAACAAGTAAATGACAGTTTTATAACCTATACATCTGAGATTTTATAATCTCATGCATAATACAACGTTCTTTTGATTTCATGAAAGGATTTCAGAATTCGTTCCTGTATACATATTACGAAGATTATTTTCCTATTAAAATCAGTTTATCGGACAATGAACCATTATGTTTTTATTGGAAGGAGATATTAAAATATAATTACTGAAGTATTTGAATGATAAGTCTTGGATTTTATTATATTTTATGGCTTTCATTTTTAGATGATAACATGCGGCACTACAATCGCAATCATGATTTTAAGTTTATAATCTGTAATTAAAATGTGTTTTATGTTTTGTTATAATTTATCTATCAAAAGAGAAAATGATTTTATGCCATTTTTTTATTAGTTCTTGCTCTTTTAGAGAATAAATGAATAGATAAAATTATTTTTATTGGTTAAATATGTTTCAACATTCCTGTGTTATTTAAATGTACGAAAAGTAAAGCTATGTTTGTGTACGCAGAGTTTAATTACTGAAATTACGTAAACGTCAATTTCCTTTATTTAAAACATTTGAATTAAAAAAATTTAAATTGATATTCAATTAAAAATAATATATTTGTAGCAATTCAATTGTTCAAAAGGACTGATGGCAGATATTTTAATGTGCAAAATATATTGTTTTAAATATATATCCCAACATGAAGTGTATGGCTATGTATATTCAAATATTATTATTAAATAATGAAAAATAATTTGAATATTGTTCGAATTCGTACAAATGAATTAATTTCTAACCAGTTTGCAAGAATAACCGACTTATTTTAATATCTTCGTTGATATGTAAGTAATCATTTTTAAATAAAGATTTTAAATTGTTAAGAAAATTTTAAATATATTTCTCCATTTTTAAAAACTTGGTATTTTAATTTTAGAGATCTTCTAATTAATTATTTTAATAAATGTCTTTAAATTCATGTTCGCATAGATAATTTAAAATTAGCATTTATCAATACTAGATGAATTCGAAAGTTAGAATAATATTGATTTTTCCAAAATTTTACCTTGAAAATTTATTTTTATTTAATCAAAATGAAGATTTCTTCATAAATATTAGGTTGGAGAAAATAAAATCCATTATTTTTACGTGAACTTTATGTAACTTCTTTTGGATTCACTTTGTAAAAAGGTTTAAAACAGCTTTCATGTAGATTTTTAGGTCTTGCGCGTTACGACTGCTGACATGCGGTTAACTTCGATCATTTTTGATATTTTATAGACATTTTCGACGATGCTGTATCCACATACGAGGTGTATCTCTAACATCAAAAATACCCGAACGGAATCGACGAAACAAAAATTGTACGTAACAGATTGTTACAGTCTTATATAGGACGATAAACACCTTTCACAATTTTAGCCACCCGGCTATCTTTTTCGCCGTTACAAGAGAAAAACGAAAATGTATCGAATTTTCTGTTTGCTGTCTTCCATTTTTAAAACCTTGTACTCGTAACTGAATTAATCAAACAAAAATCCGCAAGAGGATATTTTAGTGTCAAATGTCACCTTTCCAACGAGCATAAATCTGAAATTGTTTGATAGATACCTCACGAGATATCTATCGATCACTACAGACGTCTACTGAAAAAATAATGGATTACTTTTTCCCCAAACTAATATTAGGAAATAAAATAATTATTCCGTTAACTTAATAATCGCTTGTAAAATAACGTTATTACTTTTGTTGAGTCGAATCCAAATAATTAATTTCCTTGCCACCAAATAGCACTAATTGTACTGCGTCGGAAATCTTTTGACGGCAACTGGAGCAACTAGACATTAACATTTAAAGAGCAATGTAAACAAACGGAATAACCTTCATTTCCTTTTCATTAAGATTCTTACGAAATAAATAATATTATGAGATTACTTTTAATGGCATTTTAATAGCTCCAAGCCGTCCAGACGCCTTCATAACGTTTGGTACTTCAATTAATTTAGGGCGGTAAATCATATTTCGAATCTAAAATATGCTTGTAATTCTGAGGAAATCAGCAATAAATTAAATGAGGTAAATTATTTCATTTATGGATTTTATTTTATGCGACTTTAATAAAAAGCACGATTCCAATTTGATGATTACTGTATTTATTGGTATTTAGCGTGATATCTTTCACGACTTTAGTGGTCTGCCGTGTGGTTTTTATTTTCGGAATTTTGCTATGACGAGAAACATTTTTTTTAAATTTATGCTTTTGTCAGATATATAGATACATAAATTAATTTTAAAAGTATAATTAAATCTTATTCAGTTAGTCTATTTTACATTGCATGAAAAAAGCTGATTATGTGCAAATTTTAATGTTATAATGTGCAAATTTTTATCATTAATTATATTATTTATATATACTTATGTTAAAATTATTTTGATTTATAATCATGAGCACACATATTTTGATATGATTACATTGTAATTCATCGATATTTGTTTTGTTGTAATTGATGCTTTTCAAGTGGTGATCCTAATACTTGTTAGCAATAACTGTATTTTTGAAATACCTGTACCCAATACCTGTTTTTTTGAAAAAATTCCCTAATTTTATTAAAAAAAATATTTTTAGGTTGATTAAGCTTATACTCTAATTGGTAATGACACGTGATTCTTTGAATGATTTGAATGATCGCACATTGTTTAATTGGCCTCAATGTAAGAAATTATATTTTAGTTTGTAAGAACAATGTAGTGGGCGCTTGTTTATGTTCCTACTCAGTTATTAGATAGTGGCTCAAAAAATCAAAGGGTTTACCAAAAGTCGAAGATCATTGGTACATAATTTTTACAAGAAATATAATTGATTTTGCATTGGTATAAATCATGATATTGATTGCATGTACATGGTTGACCAATCGAAATGCAACACCAAGAAAGTCTAGAGATATCGCAACAAAATTTATTTGGCAGATAATACGTTATTCGAATATCAAATGATAAAAATTACAGTTGCTTGTGAACTGTGTATGAATTAATAATTAATGTACTTGTCATTATTGGATATAGCTGCTGCCACACACCTTAGCATCAAATCAAATAAGTTTCGGATCAAACTTTAGGCTATACCAGTCCATGCGGCTTCCACATATTGCCTAAGTTGATATGGCATAGAAGCGAGTGCTGTATCCCGAGCCATATGTATGCATGTATGGATCACATGTTTTCGATTGGTGATAGATAGATAGGACAAGCAGGCCAAGTACACCAATGGCTAAAGAATTTTCTCATTCATGGCATCATTGGCGACATAAATACCTGTGATTTTGAGTAAAGGATAAAGTAAGCAATGCGTTCCAGATTGAATCGGTTGAGTTGTGGTATATAACGTGAAGGAATGGTCCATCACTCTCATGAGTACAATATGCCTGGCGTACAAAATTTATTTGGTGGCAGATAATATGTTATGCGAATATCAAATGATAAAAAATAAAGTTGCTTGTGATAAAAATTATATTTCGGTTAAACTCAGAATCTCTTCAAGAATGTTCGATGTTTACTATAAGGCATAGTTAAGCTTACACAAACTTTAAATCTGCGCCCCTTATTGTACCATTGGCGACACAAATACCTGTGATTTTGAGTAAAGGATAAACGAAGCAATGCATTCCAGGCTGAATCGGTTGTGTTGTGATATATAATGTGAAGGAATGGTCCATCACTCTCATGCGTACAATATGCCTGGCATCACATGCAGTAGTGCAACGATTTGGGAGCGATAAGTAAAGTCAATCTGCCGATCGCTCTTGCACCCAGCAATTACAGATCTGCATGGCATTTGCTTAGCTTTGTCCAACACGGTTACAGATTTCTCTGAAAGGATATTCCGCTATCTAATCTCTATAGACTATTATTCTTTTTCGGTTAAACTCAGAATCTCTTGAAGAATGTTCGATGTTTATTATGAGGCATAGAGTTAAGCTTACACAAACTTTAAATCTGCGCCCCTTTATGTAGCATTTGCAGGTGGCACAATTGTTACTCTTGATGTGATTATGCATGGCAATGCAGCAATATTAATAATATGCACTCATCGCAGCAAACATGTGATGTAAATTTCTCATGCTTCCTTCAATGTGTTGCATTATGGGGTGGCCAGAAGCGTATATTTCATTCACTTATTTTTAAAATTATCTTATTGCAAACTATTGCTTAGATACTTGTGTGAATAAGCAAAATTTAAAAGATTTAATATTTGAGAAATGTTGTCAGTAATTATTTGTGGTAAATTTATACAGCAAATCAAATATTCTAAATAAAATATATTATATGAAAAAGCATATCAAAAACAATAATAATGAAATTCAAATGAGAACGTATGATTTTTAACACTCTCATGGCCTTATTTTAAACATGATTTGCTTAGCCAATGTCATAATATTTCAATCATTGTCATGAGATACAAACAAGCATTCCGCAAAATAGTTTGAAAATAATACAATTTTCTGAGAATTTCACTTCATTGTTGAAATAAATTAAGTGTCCATCCTGAAAGTAATGACTTCGTTGAAAATTTTTTCGGCTGTTCTAAATCATGAGCTTTGATACTTTAAAAACGAAATTTTGCATAGCTTGTAATATTTGTCTGCAAAACAATTATTTATGAATATATATTTTTTTAAAAAAAATGGCTAACTATAGAAAAATGTTTTGAAAACATCCGCTTTCATCCAATATTAATAAGTTTTTTTTAATATATATAAATATATTTATAGTTGCCATGCACATGTTTTTTAAATATATTTTTGTAGAATATAAGCATATGTTTTTCAAATGATTTCAAATCAAGCAATTAAAAGGTGAATAGGCAAAATATGGCTAGCATTTTCACACAATTCTACTTCATTTTCCAAAAATACAATAAAGAGTAATCCTTTGATGTAATAAAATCGTTAACTTCGTTTAACTAAACTATACTTAAATGCAAATCTTTAGAAGAAACCAAAGGAACTGATTTCTTTTATTTAAAACACATTGATAAACTGTCAAAATTCCTTTGTGTCTGTTTCAAGTCCGATTAAAATATTCATTATCTGAGTTTAGCATATTATTTTTCGAATGTAAAATCTTCTCTTAGATGATGTTTTTCAGTTTATTATACCCGAGATAAGTATTTTAACTTATGTTAAATGATTGTAAAATGTAAGCGAACTAATTAAATGACTTTTCTTCTTTCCTTCCAGAGCGCTTCTTCTCCACTCAAACTAATTCTTTTATCTCCAAATTCTCACTCTCGAATCCAAAGTTAATTAATACCGGGTAAAAAGATAATGATTGTACGCATCGGTTGAACATTGTTCTAGAAAGTGTATCGATTGTTATATTTATCTAATAGATCTCTTAAGTCCACCCCCAATAATTTGGTGCATCCGGCGCCACTGACCTTAATCTTTGTAATCAACACTGCTGACAAATTGCTCTTCATCAGTTACACTCCACTGATTCAAATGATGGAGGAACCTAACGGACTGCATAATAGCTGTCTGCGTCCTAATATTTGTTTACAAAAATAATTTTATATGAATTATATTTTAAGGAAATTTTATTATAGATCACATCTACATTATTATTTCATTTATTTCTTTTGGTGTTTTATTTATTTCAAAATATTTCTGGTTGTAATTTATTAATCTTTATTTAGGACTTACAATAAATACTTTCAATATTCGAAAAGTGTTCTATAAAATTTTTATTTTTGAATGTTTTTCAATGAGATTTTTTTTGAGAACTATATTAGATTATTTTTTTTTTACTTTTTAGATTTTAAGATTTATATGATCATTAATTTTTGAATATAAATGTACAAAAATCTATTTTAAGGGAAGAAGTTTTCTGCATAAGGAATGCTTTATGAATCTTTTCTTTAAAATTTGTATTTTCATTGATTAAAGAAGTCATTTATATAAATGCTTGTTGCTGATTACAGAAAAAGATTTTACATATTTTAACTACAACTTTTAAAAATATCATTTTTTAATAGTCGTAGTTAAAATAAAATCTTTTTTTAATGTCATTTTTTATTTTTTTATTTTTTAATCGAAATCTTGTAATTTTCTATACTGCAAATTCAGAAATTTTGAGAGAGGGCATTTTAATTACCCAAGTTATCTTGATGAATTTAATTTTTGAATGCTAAATGTAACATTAATTTCAAAAAATTGTTATTTAAAATTTTATTTCCGGACATATTCATAATATCAAAATATGTATATATTTTTCTTTTTTACTATATAATACTATTTGACATTTTAATAAATTAAAAATATTATTTTTCTTATTTATTAATCGGAAATTTATGTGCAACATGGATTCTTTCCCCAAGATCATCACTTGGTAAAATGAAACTGAAGTGAATAGACAATTCTTTATTGAAATAAATTTTCACAATTCTAAACATAAACTTCTCTTTAAAAACTGAATTTTCACAAAGTATATTTTTATTTAAATATTAACGTTTATTAGGTGTAGATATTATAATTTAATGATGATGATAGTTATAGAAAACTTAATTATAATTCTTTATATTTGTTAGCTTTATCTAATGTTTATTTAATATGCATTAATGATTTTAAATATAATTTATATTAAATAAATAAATATAATAAAATAAATAAATTATATGTAAAATCATATTTAAGGTTATTTTTTTTTCTTTAATATGACAGCTAATTAACTGGAGAAAAAAACTTTAGGAAATAGAAGAAACTCTAGAAAGTATGTTTATTTTTCTGCAAAAGAGTCACTAATTCATACAGAATATTATGTAGTTTCAGCTTTAGAGCTCTGAATATTAAGTTTCCTTTTAATTACTTTACACTTATAATCTACTCTACTCGTCAAGGAACGGAAAGTAATTACATAAAACTGAATTATAATTCTTCATATCTGATATCTTCGTCACTTATTTATTTTAACGACTTTGAATATGTTTTTCAATGTTAAAAAAAAAAAAAAAAAAAAAAAAAAAAAAAAAAAAAAAAATTTGTTACTGGAAATATTAAATTTTATGATTATATGTTTGACAATGAAAAACATACATAAATAATACTTTTTCTCATTAAAATATAGTTCTTGAAATTTCAATAAATTCAATAATACTTTATTTATCATTAATTTTTTTCGCAGCTGTTAAAGTGATGTTTACTCGCTATTGTTCATTATCTTCATAGAAAATTATCATTGATGCATTTAAGAAGTGAAAAAAAAGCAAACATGTTGAAAAGCATTCTAAATTTCGGGTACATAATGAAAAAAAAGTTCAAATGTTTGTAAACAAAGTATGCAACCGCAGTACGACACGGTTACCCTTTAACCCATTACCTAAATATGAAGAGGAAAGTATACAAAAAATCTGCGGAATGCAACTTGACATCCGTTTCCTCTGAAAATGTTCTCTTCTGGTTACCATGTGTACAGAAAAGATTTCATTACAAAATCGTATCTGAAGGAAACCGATGTTTTTTTCCCATGTCATTCCAAGAAAACGTGGCCCTGATACCGGAACCGGAAGCTCGGGTGCTGTCGTCGAGTTGTCTTCGTCTCCACTAGTTTTCGAGTGAATTATGGGGAATTATGATGTGTGCCACATAATCCTGTGCTTATAATTCATTGCTTCAGCTTGCTTTTAATAAAATCAAAGTAAATAACTTAAAAATTTCCACTATTATTATAGTTGAAAGAAAATTCCTCTTCCTTTTTCATATATATTTTTTTTTATAAATTTGGAACGTGAATTATTCTATTTTTTAAATTATTATAGTTTCTCATAAGTTTGAAGTATTGTATAATGTTAAAAAGTATCTGTCAAGAGGCAATTGTGATTACATTAGATAAGAAAAATTATTTTTTGTAATTACCATCCTCTCAGCAATTTATGCAATTTAAGTTAGATTAATTTTAAAAAACTAAAGAAATAAATATATGGTCGTTGTATTTCTTCAAAACTGGCTCTAAGGCATTTGTTTACCCAGATCTGGGTAAACAAATTAGTTGAAGTTTCTTAGATCATACATACCCCGATTTCTTCATATTTTCTGGAAGTCTGCTTTTTAAAGTAGAGCTTATTGATTTTATTCCCGTTTAATTTGTTGACCCTGAACCTTCTTCACATGTATGATCTAGCCTGCAATTTTTTTTATTCCATAGTTTTGCAAATTATTTCATAAAAGCATTTTTTAAGATGCGGTCTTCTCTTTGATGTGCTACATATATAACTCGAGCTGCATTTCTCTCAAGACTTCTAGAAATTTTAAAGATTTGATCTAATCTTCTTTGCAACCTATTTTATTTCTTTTCTGCTTTTCATCTCAAAACAGGACATTAGCAATTTGTTGTAATCGTATAATATTGTTGAAAGTGTTCTTAACTCTAATTATTTTCACACTGTTATAAAATTTGAGGGTTATTATCAAGTTAACTCTTGTGATCATAAAGCATGATAAACAGAAATTGAATATAAATATCAAATTAAAGTTTGCTCATTTAAAAATTAAAATATTCCTTTTTAACAAAGTATTCAATACACAGTTTCTTTTGAACCCAATGATAATAATTTTAAAAAGAAGTAATGTTTATTTTTAGAAAAAATAATTATTTAAGTAATAATAATCTTGAGTAAGTACTAATAATTTAAAAACAATTTTAATTGAATTTATATCAATAGCTATTTTTTTATTAGTCAATGTCGCCTTATTTTCCTGGTGAAGACAAGATAAAAAAGTACCAACTCAATGTAGAAAAATCAAAAAAGGGGGGGGGAATGTATGCTTCTTTTTTTGTGTTTATTTAACTATTCATCATTTTTATTTGCCTCTTACAGCGTCAATAAAGGACATTGCTGCGCTAAAACCGTATCACCAAAACACTGTAATCGTAGAGTAGGGAACTTCAGTTAAAGAGGAGAAAAAACATTTCCCCCATTTCATCTGAAGTACTTATTAGCGGTTTCCTATATCCCTCGTAAGATAGGGTGGAAAAAAAAAAAAAAAAGGAAAAAATTGGAATAAAAAGATAATTTTTGACAGCTGTGGGATCGTTAATTATCATAGCAAGCTTTTTCTGAGATCTTTTTATTTTTCCATTCAAAGCGATGAGATTTTTTTGTAATCGTATCACAAAAACATAACTTTTCCTTTACTGGGAAAGAAAAGTAAGAGCGGAATATTTCTGCTGAATTTAAAGCTTCTCGTTATATGCGGTTGAATAGTTCAAGCGGTTTGGATTATGCTACTTAATAAGGAAATTAGCAATAATTGGCGTGTTTTTTTTTAACATATTGATGTATGTTTAGATTTTATTAATGATTTAACCTTCAGTTATACGCATAAAGGAAATGCTTTTGCTTCCTTTTTAATATTTGTTGAGTCTAAATCCGAGCTAAATTTAAGCATTTAATTTATTCATTTCTTAACATATACATTATTTTTTTTTTCCGTTTCCAAACTTATTTTTTGTGGTCAGATATGTTCCATATCAAGCGTATCAAACTGAATGCTTTTATGATTTAAGTAAATAATAATAATAATGATCATTTTCGTTTTTTTATCTTTCATTGTGGTTAATGTATGCGGCTGTGTTACCACCAAGTGCTACATCCATTGTTAGCACCTGTGGAAACCGACCACAAAGAGGTCTAATTCTACAGGTGCGAATTCATTAACTTGCCAAATTAAAGTTAGGTCATAATTTTAGATAGGTCATTCATAATCATATTACAATATATAATAACGATTTTTTTTTCTGTGTTATATTTTTAAGCAAATCTATACTTCCATAAGTATTGTTCTAATTGAAATATATAATTTTTAATTTGATAAATTTTCCTTCAAGCTAAAATGAAAAATCAAGCTAATTATGAAAAATGTTATACCTTATTAAGAATATATCAAAAAGGTATAACATTATTAAATTTTTTAAAATGTTATACCTTTTATAGAATCACTGGAGAAATAATAGTTGTATTGCTCCCATCTTATAAAAACAAAAAGGGCTATATTTATATTTTTAGGATCGTTATTTAAATCACCAATAATTACTAATTATGTCATTTGCATTGTGTTATAACTGTAAAGTCTTGGGTTGAAATTTATTTTCAGTTTATTAAAATAAGCTTTAAATAATTAAGTCTCATTAGCCCCATTTCGACGAGTTTTTCAAAGATTTTGCAGTAAATTCATAAGAACTTTTAATCAGGTGGCACAATTATACATATATATATATATCAATAAAATGTAGACAAACTTCTTAAAATTGTTCTTTTAAATAAATAACTTTCTACGCTTATACTGAATATATTTCAAAAAACTTAATTGTCTTGATTCTTTATTTTAGGAAGACATTGCATAAAATCTAATTTCCCTTTTATTTTGAAACTTAGACATTTCCCGTTCTATTTGGATTTGATAAATTCATGTTTTGTTCAATATGAATATTTTAGAATGTATAAATTTTTGAATGTAATATAAAATATGTGGAACATATGATATATATGTGTGTGTGTGTGTTGGAAGCTGATTATATTTTATTTCATGAATTCTCTTATTACAAAATTAACATTAATTATGACTGATGAAAGTATCTTGGATTGTCACTTATGTGGAAGGTTGGTTCGTTTACTAAAAATACCTTAATGCTGATGTAAAATCATTTAAGTCGTTCATTACCTAAACATATCCAGAGTTTTGTGCTGATTAGTATTAATTGATACCTTGTCATACATGCCACTGCAGTTTGAAACAAAAGAACGAGAATTGTATATCATTACCTAACTAAATAGTTAAGTGATTTAGTTTTCTGGACTTCAGTTCAACTGTTCATGGTTTTGACTCTTCATTTGCTGCTTGTGGTTGTTTGTAGTGGCTTGGAATATATTTTAAGATGCTGTTTCTCACAGTAATTCAGTGACTCGTAAGTCACTGTAAGTCAGTCCACGTGTGCAAAACATGATAATAATGGATCAAGCAAACCATCCAATTTACTAATATTTTTATAGAATCCCAAAGCAAATATCAAATTATAAAACCCAAAGCTCAACGGATTTTTTTCTCTCTGTCGTATCAACACCTCTGTTGTGGTGAGTACTTAAGAGATTTTTGGGTTTCATCTGTTGCTATGCAGAAATGGCATCCACTATCGGAGATAACTCTAAAAACAAACTTGTTTTATCAGTGTAAAAAGTCTTTCAGATTCATTAAGCTGTTTGAGTAATCATTCGTAACGTTAAAATACTTGATTTCTCATCGTAGTTAAAGTATGACCTAGAGTCACAATATTCTTTGTTTTAGAAATGAAGACGCAAAAGTTCAAACTCACCACAGTTAAATTATAGGTGTTTAACAAAACCGTTAAATAAAAATATTTGAGCAAAAGTGTCGGATCATTTTTGTCTTGTACAGATATTTCCAACAAATAAGTGCGTGGAAAAGTCTTTGTTTCTTTTTTGGAAGTTGTACCGCTCACGAGAATTTTTCTTTAAAGCTTTAAGTGGTTTAAAAGCTGAACAATGAACCATATCCTGTTCATTTAACTATTCTAAATTAATGTAATACGGTCTAACTTCATAGTCATGGTTGCAGTTTCTAGTGAATAGATGGGATATTTAATTCCACCAACAATTTCTTAAAATAACCAAGTGATTTCAACTAATATATCTGTCGGGGTGGATGCTTATATTTTTCCAGATGTTTTTTCTTGCAAAACATGAAAATATAAGTATTGACTTAAAAATATCTGTTGAAATTGAGAATTTTACAACTTGTATATTTCGTTACATTATTTAAAATTGCCTTTGATAAATCACGAACATTGAGTAAACATTTCATTTTTCTTTGTATTTTATAAAGAATAATATTGAAAAGTGTGGATATCAGACTTACTCTTCTTATTGTATCTAACATATAATCGTTTCTATTTTTTCATTATATATCTATTCCTAATAGTCGTACATGATCATTCTGTAGCACCAAAATAAAATTTCATCTTTGCGAATTATAAATTTTGAAAAACATAAGTGCTTAAAAATTTATACTTAGCAATGTTGTGTGCTAAAGATAAACGATTGTTAACGATTTTTTAAACAGTGAACATTTTTCAAATATATTTTAATATTAGAATAAATTTTTTTCAATCTCTAATTTTAGAATCACATAAGAATTTAAAAATGTATACACACCGGAAACCTATTGGTATAATCTGGATGTATGATAACCCGAATTTTGGATTCCCAAATCGT
>JAPDSC010096188.1:0-35700 GCA_026290005.1 Latrodectus geometricus
TGGAGTTTATCTATATTTATATAGCAATCATTGTAGTAACTTTAGGTAGTAGTTGAATAATTAATGATATTAATGAATTTGCAAAAATTTATGTTTCTACACATTATTTTAAATAATTTCATATTATTTTATATATATTATGATTTGTAAAAATTTTTAATACAGATAGTTGTACATAAATGACCTTTTTTTACGTTCTGAATGTCTCGTTCAAACTTTTTCAGAACCCACTGTTTTTAAAAACGTGAGTAATATCATTAATATTTTTAAGTGACAGAACAACAAACTTCGAGAGGAGTAAAAAATGAACTATTTTCATCTGAGTTTACTTAATGTATTGAAGCAGGTGTTAGTTGCGTCATTACAAAGCTGAAATGACTCAATACTCTTAATTTTCAAGAGTTTTCGAATAAAAAAAAATATTTCCCATGACGGAATAAGGTTTTTATTATATTGCATTATTTAATTTAATTTACTTATCACAAAAATTATATGATTACATGGACAAACATGCATGTAGATAGAGACATATCAATATGCACAAAGAAATAACTAATTTATAAACTGGGGTTATAAATATAACTAAGAAAATGCCTGATGATATTTACCTAAATCAATTTGTATTATTATAATTGTTTACAAATCTGCAATGCTGAAATATGTGTAATATGTGAATAATCTTAAATTAATTACTTCAGGAGGTAAAGCGCTACATCAAAAAAAACCAATATTTAATAGCACAAAAATATCCAAAAAATTTTCTGTCAACTCATTGACTATTCGTCAAGAATTTCTTATTCGAATAAAGAAAATTTTAGCTCTCTTTTTTTATTAACAATTGTTTCACTTTATTTGAATTAAGTATTTATATTTAATTATATTATTTCAAATAAATTTTTATTTATACTTTTCAAGTACCATAAGTTCACATTATTTCCAAATTTTCCTAAATTATTCATAAGAAAACATTTTTGGAAAATGAAGCTTACAAAGATTTCTAAAATCTAGTTTTGACGAAATCATACAAGGTATAAGAAAGACCTACAAATTACATAATTTTCTTTTATTTGCCTTTTTTAATTTAGTTCTTTTTATTGTGTTTATTTAAAATGCAAAAATGTTTAAAATTTTTAAGAACGCTTACATTTTTTTACTTGTATATACCTTCTTTACAGATAACTGTGTCAAATATTTTGTTATTGGCATACGAGAAGTAATTATTAATACCAAGTATATAATTTGTCATCTTCTCTAAGTTTTCATTTCATTTCACAATAGGCATTTTTAAAATTCCAAATGCATTCCTATATGTAGTATATAATGATTACAAATTTATATTAAAAGTTTACATTTTGTCTGATTTAGAATATCTAACAATGTATTTCTGAATACATTTTCATTAACAGTTAAACTACATTTATTAACAGTTAAACTAAAACTGTTATTTCAATAAAAATGAAAGAGAATAAAATATTCTATGCTAAATATATGACTTATTCTATAATCTTAACGCCTTGTGATAACATTTTATTCATACAAGACACAGTTAAATGCCAAGCTTAATTTTGATTTGTTGATAAAGGTCTGTACTTAATATTTCATTTAATGCAAATATATTTCATTTAATGTAAATTTAATGCAAATAAATTAACATATTTCTCTTTTATAAAAATAGACAAAAAATTTATATTTTTAAATAAAAATAGTTTAGAATTTTATTAATTGTTCACAGTTTAATGCTTTTTTTAATGTGTGATTTTTATAAACAGTATGACTTATCTTCTTTTGTACTAACAAAAAGGACTCCGAAAATTCCACAGCACCCATCTTGACAGATATGCATGCAGAAAGCTGCATAACGACGCTCATTCAATTTGAACTGAGATCTATCCACTCCAAAGACCATTATTCTACAGTTAGGCCATACCAATTCCTAACAAACTAATTTAATATTTCCTAATATACAAATTAATAAAGAAATTAAATGGCCGTTAATATAACATGAGTAAAATTTTATTGTAAACATTATACGATGTCACAGTGTAAATGACATAAAAAGAGCTGGAGACAGAACATGTGTTTTATTGTACAATGAATTCAATAACAATTCCTCTCGGCAGTAGAGTTCGAATTATAAAAGAAACAAAATGAATAAAACTTGTTATACAATGAGGCAAATGCCAAAAGAAAATAAAATTTTATATATTTTAATGTGGAACCTGAAAGCTGCAGAAAAAGTTTAAATGTTTATAGCAGTTTTAAATTCCAGGGTACTTTTTCCTTCGGATGAATGGGTAGTCTATTGGAATAAAAAAATGTTCTCTTTCAAAATTTTGTGTGGTAACTCAAGGGTTTGGAGGAGAGATTTGTTATCATTCTCTGGAAGCCTAGATTTACGTGTTAATTTTATAATCGAAGTTACGTGTTAATTTTATAATCGAAACGTAACCAATGGAAAAAGTGAGTGGAAAGATGAAGATAGATTAAAAGTAAAGGATTTGAACTCGAAAAAGTTACAAAGAATACCTCCAACGATAAATAAATAGAGGAACTAGGAGAATGAGGAGGATAGTGTTCTAAGAGGAAAAGACCTACCAGAGCTAAAGCAGGCCTTCAATGATGAGAATACAGAGACAGGAAAGAAGAAGGGGAAATAGAGAATACTTCCAATGATGAGTAAATGGAGGAGCAAGGAGATACTGAATACAGAATACCTTCAATGATGATAGAGAAACGGAAAAGCAGAGAAAGTAAACAGGGAGACAGAAGGAGTATACAAGGTAAAGGTGATGAAGGACAGACAGCATAGAGGTCCTAAAGAAATGAGAATGGCTGAAGAGTCCTACCAGGGATATTCCAAGAGAATACTAGAGATACGAGAGAGCACTAGAGAAAGAACAGCATGAGAAGATGCAACGAGATTTGAGCATGAGCGATTCTCCTTATATAAGGGGGTGAGTATTTTAAATCTCTTCGTCCTGACCTTGGACACTTTATTTCGTAAATATGTTTTAAAGAAACTTGCATAATAATATTAAGCATAATCAAGAACCATTTATGTTCAATGTAAATATTAAGATTTTGATAATAGAATTGTGTTATTTTCAACTTATTCATTCTGATTTGTTATCTCAACTCTCCACTAATTCTCTATGAACTTGGGTTAAATAGGTGTGTTTCTTTTATATTAAGTTCCATCGCAACATTCGCTTTATGTTAATTTAATTTCCGAGTAACTCGTATATTCAAAAGTTCTAAACTAGGGTTCGAAATTTAGCCTTTGTATGAATTGTTAAATGAGCATGAAAATAACCAAAAAAGGAAGTTGTTTTAAAAATATATGAAACTTTCTATATACTGTTCTACAACTATTAATTTTATATCAAATTCACTAAAATAGTTTAAAGTTATTTAATGAGCCAATAAGCCCTATTTTCATAAGAATAATAGTTTTCTCTTGTTGGAAGAGAAAAAAATCTTAAACGCAAAGTTTTAAAAACTTTTATTACAAATGTCACAAAGATTTTATTAGTGTTACATTAATACTATACCAATGCATGTTGTAGGTCATATGAAGTGTACTTGATTCATTAAAATATACATTTAGTTTATCTTGCTGTATATTTGTTCGAAAATATGTTGTTGTCGTGTGCCAGCCAGGCTGCAATATGGGGTGCGCTGCTCCTCTTTTCCAACTGAACCATATTTGGTGATGAGTCCGACTTCCTCAGTACACACATGCCATAGGTACCCGTTTATAGGTTAGGCAACCATTCACACACACACACAAAGAAAGGACAAAGACAAGAAAGAGAGAGAGAGAGAAAGTACATCCATGCCCGAGCCAGGATTCGAACCCAGGTCCCACCCATCTCTAGTCAGGTACGCTAACTACTAAACAGGTTGGTGGCATTCGAAAATATAAAAACAAAATATAAAATTTTACGTATATTTTTATTGTGAAATATTTCATTTATAATTTATTAATAATAACAAATAAAGCCTATTTATTATAATAATAACACAATAAAGCATTGTTTCAAATATTCTCTCCCTAATAATACTCTGAATTATTATTTTTAAATACACCTGATGACTGTTTTAGGTACCAAAGAACTTCTGATAATAAAGTTTGAAAACCAATAGAAATAATTCTTTATGTAAAGCCATTCATGCTGTTTTTCAGTTTTCTGTTGGGTCAGCTGTGTTTTTCATTGTTTCCGTTTTTATAGTTTCAAAGATGTTTTGTTGTATTTTGATAGCAAAGCTCAATAGTCTTGAGAAGTAAAATGGTAAAAGCATTTTTAGTAGAAAATGCTAGATTCAAGTAATACCAAAGTTAAAAAATGGTATATAGATGTTTCATGTTTGTTTTGTTTGAGCAATACGATTGTGTAATTAGGAAATTTCAATGTTTTTTCTTCATTTACAATTTGACCGGTTATTTTGGAATGTATATGACTACTTGGGAAATTGTTACGTAAATAGCTATAATATGCAATCAATATGACCTCCATTCATTAGGTTTGCCAAATACGTGAAGTTAACTGTTACTGCAATGTAAAGATACCTCAAAAATATAAAATAACAAATTAAATTTTTCATTATTAAACTATTACTATTATGAACGTGAAGAACAAAAAAATATATTTCTCTCTGAATTACACATTTTAAATAATAAACAAATTTTTTTATTATATATAATAATATTTGTGGTACTCTAATACTTAACAAGTGCATTTTTTTGGCTACTGATTCGAATATTGTCAATTAACAAATTCTAATAGAAAAGAATCTTGGAACATACAATTCAGCCTTATTTTTACGTGAAATGTAACGAAACATTTGGTTACGCTTTCATTGATGTGTAATGATACATTTTTAGGAAAAATAATTTTTTAAAAACAGAATAATATCACCAAAAAAAACTTTGAGCATAAAATTCCATAACCTGAAAATTGTACTTAGTTTTTCATAACTGTTATACGTTTCAATAGTAAGAATATAAAATATGTTTAAAATGATATTTTAAATATAATTCTAAGAAAATACGTAAAGTAATAATAAAAGGGAATTTTTATTCAACAAATTCATTCAAATTATAAAAATTAAATTAGATTAATTTTGATGTAGAATTTTTAATCAGTGCCAAGAAAACAAGATTTTTTAAAAATATTTATGCCTTTTGAAGATTAAAGCTGGCTTCAAAAAGGTTTTCTTGGGTAATTCAATTTCCATAAAGAGTATTTCGCAAAACTCCAACAAAAGAGCAAATTATATCTCGGGGATATTCTCAAAGAATATTTCTCTTTCAATTCTGTTCACTCGTAAAGATATTTAATTACATTTCAGTGATACTTAAATTTCAATGGTAAAACTTTTTACCATGCTTAATACATGCTCTGAATTTATTTCTATTACTGGAAGTATAATGCAAACTGGTTGAATTCTCAAAAATCCTCATGTTTTTCATTTCCAAAAATTATACCGAAATGAATTGACAGTACTTATGTATTTATTATTTGATTTTAATTTTCTCTCTACTTTTTAAACATTAAATTAGACTATAAAATCAAAGCTTTAAACATTATTTAAAAAAGAGGAGTGTTTTTTATTTTTAGTGCACAAAATATAAAGGGAAAAGGAAATGCTATTTAACTGCTTAATATCAATCATGATTTATTGAAAAAATATTGGAATTAATTGTAACAGTTAATTTTTACGTTGAAAGATTGCTGATAAACTATACTATCAGAATAAATCTGCTTATATATAATGATATAACAAAATTTCCATCCTAAAACTTTATTTAACATGTATATTTAGTATTTTGATATCATTTTATGTATATCAAGATTATTATTTCACTCAAATCCATTAAAATATTTCATTATACTATAAAAATTTAGTTTTCATTTGTAATTTTTATTTGAGTAAATGAAATACATGTATTCAAAAACAACAAAAGCTTCAAATATGTAATAAGTTGTATTAAAATCTGCTTGTTTAAATTTTGAAAGACACTCACATCATCATAAATTTAAATTTAATTCTTACTTTAAATTTTTCATTTGAATTTGCTATTTGATTAATATTTTATGGTATCCTAAAGTAATTTTTGAAACTTATTTATTAAAGTATTTTAGCCTCACTTATAAAATTAGATTTACTTTAAATTAATGTGGTAAAATGTTGATTCACTAAAGAATGCAAAATGAACATTTAATAGTAGAAGACATACTAAGTTTTCAGATTATTTGAAAAATAAATTGTGTCCTTTCTCATATAAATAAGAAAATCTATTTATACATTTTATCACTATATTATTTCATAAAAATTTAATAAGGTTAAATATTCCTCTACAATTTTGATACATATTTTAAATGCTAATTATAAAAAATTAAAAAGTTATAACATTTGAACAATACTTAGGAAAACATAAATGTGAGATAATATTATATCACACATAAAGAGTATACTATTCATCTTTATGCTATTCGGGAGGTATATTCTAGATTAAAATGTTAAAAAATATATAATTAGCCGATGATAAAAATTATATATGAATTCTCTTGTAAGAGAAAATAATTGTATATTTTATTAATCTCTCTATGGTCACATATTGCTACCGAGAAGTAATTCAACAACAACTAGGGTTTAAATTGGATACCCAACAACTATAAAAAAAACTCATGAAAATACATTTTAGCTTAATTTTGCTTAAGATTAGCTGAAGTGATGGTCAAAGAATTCTCATTCATGTTATTTTGGAATAGTGAATGTGAATTTAGAAGACTGAATGATTCAGAAAGGCATAATAATAATTAATGCTCCATAACGGAAAAAACGTATTGCCGCATAAATCCCCTATTATATATATATTTAAGGTAAGGGTAAATTTTTCCAAAAATTAAACAAAATATTTTATGAAAATTAAATTTTTATTTTTATTTTTTTTTACTTATCTAAAAAGAAATATAATTTTTTACTTAGAACAATGTTTTCGAAACTAATTCATGTACAATTGCGAAGTAATTCATAGTGATTATATTAATTCAATATAGCAAATAATTCATAGTTAAATTAATATAAAAATACTCCCTTGGAATGAGGAAAATAATAAATTATAAAATTCATAAGTAAAAATTTAGAGAATATCAAATTCCTTACTTATTTATCCACTACATATTCCTTTTGAAAAATAAATATTCAGTTACAGGATTTTTTTTTAAACTTTGACATTAAAGGAACATAAAAAATCATACATTAATAGTTTATTAGAATAATTTCACATTTATCATTATCTTATTTGCAATTATAATAAATTAGTTATCAAAATGATATGTTACTAAATAAGTAAATACCAATGATTTTAAACCAAATTTTACGAGATACATTACATATTTCACTTCATTATCAACTATTTAAATGTATTATAAAATATGTATTTTATTTTAATTGAAGTGTTATTTATTAAAATATGTTTTTCATAATTATTTATATTACGATATCAATACCTTTTCAAATGAAAACACAGTTACATTTTCTAACTTTCACACTCTTTTAATTAAATAACAAGTACTATTTTCGTAAAGTAAAAAGTTGAAAATATCAAGAAACAAATAGATCTGAACAAACAAATAGAAACACGTGCTTACGAAATACGTTCTGCTGAAAGAAATCAAATAGAAAAACACTATAAAAACGTGACAGACAGTTTTAAATTTAAGTTAATCCATTCTCAGATGAGTTTCCGAATATTGTGTTGATAACTGCAAAGAAAACGTAAGTTTATTTCCTTAAATCAGTTGCTATATTTTAAAGTGAATTTATTTATATAATGATTGCAGAATTTATTAACTGTTGCAACTTTTAACATTTATTCCAAAAATGAATGCTTTTATTTAAAATGAGTTGATATCATTATATAAAATTAAAGCATTTTGGCACATCCAAGTGCTTGAAATGTATCTTGTTATTTTTAATTGATTAATTATGTCAAAATATTTTCTCACTAAAAAAATATCAATTTAATAAATGCAACCTTTTGATAAAATATCTTTGTATATGTATTTTACTAGAATATTACAAGAATTTTTGAAGTACAGTTTATTTCAAGAAAATACAAAACTTAGTTGATATTAAAAATTTATATCTAATGTTTATAATAATTTCAAATTAATTAAAAAACTAACTGCAAATATTTAATTTGCCATTTAAAAACAAAATTATTTTTCATAAATTTCATTTATTACATCATTACATTCATCAAAATGATCAACAATATGAAAATATGTTTTTCCAATTAATTATGCTTTTTTATTTTTTGACCGAGGATGTAGCATTTAAATTCTAAAACTCTCGACTCAAAATAGTCCTGATAAAGTATTTATTTCTTCACCTTTTTATCCAGCAATATTATAATTTTTCCTATTATTTCCATCTCTTTTTTATCACAGTGTGTTCATAACTTAAATTATACACAAGAGAATTCGATAAAAGTATGACATTCAATTTTATAATTTAGGCTTACGGTACAAAACATGTTGGATATTCAATATTCGATTCGATGCATGCGCAAAGAAGATGTTATTGAAGCAGCCAATTTATGGTACGAAAGAGGAATGTTAATAAGCCTTCACAGTATTTATTCCTGGCTTGCAGTTGATCCCAAAGGCTTTAAGATTGCTGTAACTAATTCAGGTAATATTTATGCTGAATAATTTAGAATAAAATCTGTACTAATAATTGTATTGAAATTGTATTTCATGTTAACAATTTTCAAAAATGTTAAGGCATGCTGAGGATACCTAAATAAATAAAATTCTCATATAAATGTTGTATTATCTATTAGTAAATAACATCTAAAGTAGTAATTTGTTAGTTAACAATCAAAAGAAAAATCATTTCTTTGAACAAACAACTAATAACAGCGGATCTCAAAAGACTGATTACAAGGAGCGATGAGGCAACTCATAGCAGTTTGCAATGGATTGGCATATCTTAAACCATGGAAAATTGAATACAATGGCTGAAAACTAATGTCTAAATCAAGCCAGTACACCCTAAAGTCATACCGAAAACGTTTTAAATTGGAGAAGTAACACAAGAAATGGAATTAAAGAAAAATTCCAAATGTGTAGTAAACTTAAAAAAAAGAATAAAATCAAATTCAAGTTCAAAGTTGCTTAGGTAATATACTAAATTTAAAACCTGCAAATAAACACAGAAGTAAAATATATACTTAAGTTAAAGGAGTGTGTAAACACAATTGGTATGTCAAGTTTCAGTTAAGTGACATTTTCGTAGTTTTTAATTACGCTTTACTTCATATGTATATTTATGGTAACATTTTTCAATCATACGTTTCAAGAAATATTTAATTGACAGTATGTATAAAATATTTGCATGTCATCAAGCTCAACTTTTCAAGCTTATTTAATAGAAGTTTTATTTAAAAAACATTTTTAAATATAATATTTTAACAAAAAATGAAGTATATTTAAAAGTAAAATATCAAGTTTTGTATAGTTAAAAAAGTATTAAATAAAATTTAATTGTGTGTGTGTGTGTGTTTTCAGAGTTACTTATAAATTAACAAATTTATTTTTAAACATAACGTGTGAAAACCATTTATTAATAGTTTATTCTTTTTATCTCAACCATTTTCATCCCTTCAGTTTGTCGATATAATTGAGTACACACATGCCTGGGAAATAAACACAGAGGGCTTCGTGCTAGGTTGACCTTCTGATCGACATATATGCTTTCTTACCCAAAACCCTTTGAACAAGAAAACTCATCTGGGCACTGATGGACTGCCTTGCCACAGAGTTTAATTTAATTCTTTCAATAAGTTTTCTTGATAAAAAATTGAGAAACTTTAGAATCATATTTTTGTTTTAAACAAACTTAATTTATAAATGAACTACCAAAATGTTTCTAATCATATATTTCATATCTCCCTGTATATAATTCTAGTTGTATTTCCATCATAAGTTTTATGATATATATTTTTAAAAATCAAAATATTGTGGTACTTATTATTAAGTAACTGATTAAAATTATTTAAATTGTGTATTTTATTTCAAAGATATATAAAAAGGTTTTAAAGACTTTAATTATTCATCTTTACATAGAATTTGCATTTGTAATTTCAGGCTAGAAACACATAACTAATTAACTTAACCCATTTAAAAAATTTGTGCGTCGATTTAAAAATTACAATCAAAAAATATTTCTGCTATTTTTTTTTTCATTATTTTCAAAAACTTTTTAAATTTTATAAATGATTTACTATCAAATTCTTCATATTAAATGTACAATTAAAATTGTTATTACTCTTTTTTTGACTAGAACAATTGTTCAACTAATATTAAATTTAGAAAATTTGAAAGGGAATAGTTGCTTGAAAAGAATATGATTTAGTCACACTGTAGATTATTTTATACAGTAGTCAATGATTTTTTTTATCAGGAGCAGCCAATGTTTTGCAAATTGATATACATATATATAGCTAATTATGTGCACATGTGTGTGTGTGATAATTTTATTGAAAGAAAGAAATTTAGTTCAAATTAAAATGATAAATACTTTTTTCTAGGTGAAATTATTGGTGTTTGCGCAGTTGTTATTCATCATGAAGACTTAGCAATGGTAGGCATGTATGCTGTTAAAAAGAGTTTTCAAGGAAAAGGTGTTGCATCGAAGGTACAGTTATTTCATTTTAATTTTATGCTCAAATATTGACTTTTAATCTTCAATAAACGAGAGTTTGTTAAATATTTAAACTCAATATCTTTGATATTCTTTTTCAAATTAGATCTATGCTCCTGAGACGAATAATACTAATATCATTTATCATTTTTGACATTTCTTTACATAATTGAAAATTTTAATGCATAAGTTACAAAATTACAAAAGTATAATTAGGTTTCTTTCTTTTTTCTTCAAATTACTTTACAATAGAGTTTAAAAGAGATATAGTTAACTTAAAATTATCTTTCAAAATAAATCCACAAAACGAAAGGTGTCCTATACTTTAAAGGTGTCCTATAATTTAAAGGAATTGAAAAACAGTATTATATGAAAACATTAAAAGAAATAAAATATTACTGTTTTAGTATAATCTTTTCCATATGCAGTTTTAAGAAAGGTGATAATTTAATACTTTAAAAATTATAAATTCATAGTGAATTTTTCTTTTTCATTAATTTTTATTTGGCTAGATAAGCTTTATCAGTGAAAATATGGCTATAGAAATTATTTTTAATAATTTTTTTAAATAAATTTTCTATGAATTTAAGGAAGTTAAATTAATTTTTAGACAATACTATTAATTTTACTTACTTCTTTGATATTTATCTCAAAATATCTTTTTTCAGAATATTCTACAATAATTGATTGTATTAATTGGAAACACAAAAACATTTACTAGAATGTTATTTTGCATTGAAATTGAAGCATAACCTCTATTCCTTATAATATTTTATAATAATTTTTTATAAAATTTTCTTTTATTTCATATTTTTCACATTAATTACAAATTTATTATTATAAATAATTCTGAGAAATATTTTATTTTCTATTATTTGAAGATAAACCTAAATTTGAGAGATTAGTTTTAACATATGGAGTTTAAAGGTATCTTCTCTATTTAGGTGTGGAATGCAGCAATGGAGCACATACAGCAACGAAATGCTTGTTTGTATTCAGTTCCCCATTTAAAGGACAAATACCAAGGTAAAGGTGGATTTCCAATTTTAGAAAATGATTGGAAATGTATGGTTTATCTTGCAACATCTCCCGTAAATCCTGAAGCACTTTCAGATTCACTTCCAGATGGTGTGACGGTTCACCTATTTGAAGAATATCACTTATCACTGATATTCGAATTTGATTACAGTTTAATTGGTTACAAAAGAAATATGGCCGTAGAACTAAATTGTAAAGAGAAAGACAGCCAAACGATTGTTGCTTTTAAAAACGGTATTTGTGTAGGTTATGGAACTATTAAGACATTTGGACCTGATGCTGTTATTGTCGGACCTCTATATGCTAATGAGGCAATAGTTGCTGAGGTAATGTTGCGAAAACTGATTTTACTATCGCCGAGAGGAAAACGGTTCGCAATGATGACTTTTTCGGACAATGTTATTGCTTCTCGTTTCATGAAGCGTATTGGGTGTAGTCTAAAAAGTGAAAGTTTTCATCTTTACAAAAAGAGAAGAATCTTTTCTGATCACAGTAAATTATTTGCCATGTTTCATTCTAATTTTTCACCACAGTAAAATATTTCACGCAATAAAGTTTGTAGTTTTATACCAATATGTTATTGACTGGTTGCTAGTGTAAGATTAAATTATTTATCCAAACATAACTAAGATCAATATGATTAATTGAATAATTTTTTATTAATATGTATAATTGAATAATTATGAATAATTGTTTTATTTTTACTTAAATAATATGTATTTAATATTGAAATGTTATATGATGATTTTATTTTAAATTCAGGAGGATAAATATATGTGTAATATTATTTATAAATATTCCGATATCAACTTTGTATAAAACACATATTTGTCAATAATATGCAATGTCAATATAACACAGTATAATAGCATTGTAATTTATGTCTTAAGGCAAAGTACAACTTTAATAATTTAATCATCTCACAATTTATATTTATACAATATATTATATTATTCCTTATTCATATGTGGGGAAACTCAGCATAAAATAATTATACCAAGATAAGCTTGCTTCGTAGATAATTAGTGGAGATTAGAGAATACAAATCAAAAAGACTAAGTTAAAAATAACAAAATTAAATTATTTACATTAAACATAAATGTCTCTTGATCAAGTATAATATTATTTAACCATAAGCTCCTTTAAAACATGTGTACAAAACAAAGCCGCCAGACTTATGGAGAAGAGATTAAAAGACTCATTCTCTTATGTAAGAAGAATCGCTCATGTTAGGGTGTTTGACATTCTGCATCTCTAGTACTCTCTCGCATCATTGGAAATATTGTACATTTCTGGTTTGTGGTATCTCTCTCTCTTATATCATTATACTGGTAGGGTTCTTCAGTCATTCTCATTTATTTAAGATCTCTCTGCTGTCTCTCCTTCCTTATCTTTATTTCGTGTACTCTTCCTATCTCCCTGTCTTTTCTTCTCTCTCTCTTTTTCTGTTTTTCTTTATCTATCTGCATATAATTATTGGAGGTCTTCTCTATATGTTTTCCGAGTTCAAATCTCCTAATTTTATTATCTTTTTCTATCCTCCCACTTCTACATTTGGTTAATTTTCAATCATAAAATTAACATGTAACTTCTGGACTTCCTTGGAACGGTCAAAAATTTCCCCTCAAAATCCTTGATGGGCCACACAAAATTTCAAAAGCGATTTTCTTTTGTTTTTTTGCATTGGACCATCCCTTCATCCTAAGTTAAAAAGTACCCTTTAATGTAAAACTGTCATAAACTTTTTTTTATTTTTCCTGCAGCTTTCAGGTGCCATTTTTAAATGCCTACATTTTTATTTCTTTATGGTATTTACCTCATTTTATTACAATTTTTATGCATTTTCTTTGTTTTATATTTCAAATACTATTGCTGAGAGGAATTGTTATTGAATTCACTATACAATAAAACACGTGTTTATTCTCAGGCTCCTTTTATGTCATTTACGCTACGACATTATCGTTTACACTACGACATATCTCCTGTAATTAATTTTAAATCTTATCTTAAAAGTTCAAAAATATACTTCTTTGTCCATGAGATTCAAAAAAGCAACATACTTTTCTTTTAAAGATTCTTCCTTCTGTTTACATTATATTTTAACTAATATACATGAGCAATTTTATTCTTCTTTTTTCCAAATATATTCGTCTCCTACATGTATAAGTAAAAATGAAAAATACAATATTTTTAAATAGATTATATAAAACAAATCTTTATAAATCATTATAATCTAAATCTTATATTCACATAGAATCAACATCAATATTATACACCTGCAGAATCAACATATCCACTACACAAAATATCAAAGGTTCCATAATAATTTGTTAACATCATTATAAATTGTTTAATATTTTTGCTGAAAATTTTTTTATTTAAGTTCGAAGCGTTGTAGTTATTTTCATTAGCCACTATTTTCTTTCGTAATAATTACTCAAAGTCTCTTTAATCTAATCTGTATAATCTAAATTAATCTGTTTTCTACTTTGAGGGTATGATTTTTGTTCCTTAAGAGAGATTATATATATATTTAGACCTATAAATGAATACTTATTACTTTCTAATATAGTATCTATTTTCTGAGAAAGATTTAGAAATATCATTTTTCCTCATATAGGTTTAATATAATCCACATATAAATTTTTCGTTACATAAATTAATAAACCATAAAAAGTTTTCATTTTTGAATTTTTATTATTTTTTCCTTTGTGAGCTTACTATTTAAATCAGCAATCATTACTTCTAATGTATTTCTAAAATAATGTATTTAAGTTCTCATTATAAGAAGCATTATGTGGTTATAAGAAAAAAATCAATCATTATAGTTGATTCAAAAAATATAATAAGTCTTCTAAAAATAATAATTTAATCGAATTTCAATAAAATATTCTCTAAAGTAGTTTTTCACATTAAAAAATAGAATAAGAAAAATAATAATATTAAATGTATGAAACGTGTGAACACATGCTTTTCTGGATCTCAACAAAATTTAATATAAACACATTTAGAAATTAATATAAATATGTCGGTATGAAAAAAAAAACTTTTAATTTAGAAAAACTGGTAAACATTTTATTTAAATATTACAAATTTAATATTTCTTATTTTGGTTTTAAATAAAGTAAGGGCTTGCTTGATGTAAATAATAAGATTCACATGTAAAATTTCCTTGAACTAGACAGCATGTTCAGTAAAACACTGAAAAATATTTTATACAATATTTCATACAAGAAAGTTAATAGAGTGATGTAAATTTAACATTATCGTACCACTCTTGTTGATAACAAATGATGTTAAAGATTACGTAAAAAGAGACCAGAAATAATTTTTCAGAAACTTTCAAAACTAAATGTTTACCATGAAAAATTGTATAATGCCAATCTTGCGAAATATCGCAATGTTGAGCGTTATTAATATTCTGAGATCAGGATATTATTGTCTGTGGGAAAACAGCTTATGGCATACGAAAATGTTAAAATGATTTTCACATTGTTATTTAGTGAAATACCTACGGGGTTTTGTTTTAATTGTTGTTTTTTTTAATTATGAAATTCACAAACCCATGCAAACATTTATTTCATGAAATATTTTAAACAATAGCCCATATCCAACAATAGTATTTTAAGAGAAAGGAATATTGAACTAAAATTTATATGTTTAAATTTACAGAAAAAAATGTTTGCTTATCATCATTCTCAAAATATAATAATATATTACATACATTTGACTGAAAAAATTTGGAAGAGCTATATCATTTTATTTCGGTACATTATTTAGCCTGTTTTGTTTTTATTAAGTATGTATATAACTAATGTTTTAGGTACTCCATTTTTGTTATCCAATTTATATATATATATATATATATATATATATATATATATATATATATAAAGACTATTTTAAAACTTCGTCGTAACATATTTAAATACTTATTTGTGCATTATTATTTTGATTCAAAGATTTAAAGTAAATGAAATTCTATAAATCACATATTTGGCTATAGAATTTCCAAAATAAAACTGAAAGCCTAACGAATATCAATTTTCTAAATAAACTAAAATATATTTTAAAATACTTTGATTTTTCATCTAAAATGCATGAAATCAGAAATTATTCATTGAAATATTTGTTATAATTTCAAAGACATATTTTACAATGGAAACTTCCTTCTTCAATTTGCTAACTTTAGATTGTTTTATATTTAATAAAAAATAATTTTTCAATCAAATTTTGTATTCTTTTGTTGTCATCAAAATATTCAAACATTCTCTAAACATTTTATTCATTCACATTTTAAAATCAATATAAAAATTATTCCTGTCTAATAAAATAATTAAAAGCCATTAGAAATGACATGTTGAAATAAAATACGTTTCAAATAATAATGTATGTATAATTTTATGATAGTTAATAAAAATATGATAGTTATTTATGATAGTGAAAAAATATCATGAAGAAAGGTTTAACGTGATGTTTAGATTTCTTATATTTTAATACAATTAGTTATAAAATAACTAAAAACTTTAAAATCAAAAGTTTTCCTCTCAGATATTCTTGATTATGTATTGAGATTCATGGAAAATAATTTAATAATTCAATTTTTCTTATGATTTAATATATTTATATTTCATACATAATTAATTAATTCTTAATTTGTAATTAATGTGACCTTTCAGTTTAAAATCTCTTAGAAGGGCAAATTTTTATGCCTCATTGATTTTGTATCAAAAATATTACGCAATATATGAACACATATTGTTGTATGATTGTTTTATGATTAGTTTAGAAAAACTCAAAAAACAGCAACAATTTGTTTGGAAAAAGTCAAAGATAAATGCAAGTTATAGCTCATAATGCATAATTTATTGTTAAGTTGCATATCACTTCAAAACTTTGAAATTCATTAACTATCGAAAAATTTAAAGCATAATGATAGCTGTAATATTTATTTAAATACTGTTTTTTTAATGAAAATTTCTAAACTGAAATGTTTTATATCATATTTGACTAAAAACACTTTACAAAAAACTATAAAATGGAAATATTTTCAATCATTAGAAAGAGAATTCTCAAAAATAAGTGTATATTTTATCTTATAAAAATCAACATACAATATATTTCAGATCATGAAAGTGTTTCAGAACTTGGAATTTTCAGTAGTATTTGGTTATTTAAAAACTGCAGTAAATTTTCTTGTGCATTGCTTTAGTGTTACCTTTGCTTTAAGTAACTTTTCAAGCTCTTGTTGGAAGGTTTAAGATAAAACAAATGAAACTGTAGAATGCTTCATCAACATAATCAAAGTCAAACTGGAATAAAAATCAAGTAAGGTTTATAAACACTGTTTTTATGAGGTTAATCATTGATATTGATTAAAACCTAGAATTGGATTAAGAATGCAGAATATATTACAATCATATAGTCTGTCTAATAAGTCGTTAATACAGGGCAAATGAAATCTTGACTATTTGGGAGTTAAAATGTCTATAACCACGTGATAATTTTCAGTTATTTTTAATACAAGATTAACGGGATTACAGTATTCTGAAATACTTCCACGAATATCTTCTTAATCTTTTTATTCTTAGGCAATTTTAATCAAGACTTAGAATTCGTAGCTCGAAGCTCAATGTGATGAGTGAACAAAAAGTTTGCTCCCTGGAAACCATATAATATAAGACATACTACCTCATCAGATTTTAATGCAAAATTTAAATTAAATTCATTTGGCAAGTCGCAAAAAATTCATTGAATGTTGATCATAATTTATGGAGTTTTAAAATTTTAACTCTTAGTAGGTTTTCATACATTAGACATTTTGTTTCCAGACATAACTTTTGAAAACCGATTCCATACCATTAATTAAAAAATCATAACGATTTTCCGACACTAATTTCTTCACAAAGGACCAGATTCTCTTTTAATTGTAAGTTTATGTTATTGAAATTTATGAGGATTATTTGAACTTTCTCATTGCTTAGGGCTTATATTAAATCCCTAAGCACATTATTAAAACTGTTTTAAAAACTAATCTTGACGTTTATTTGCACAGAAGACAATTAGCAATTGAATTGTAAATGATTCAACTCCATAACTTTTTCAGGTATTTAAAACATTATAATCAGTTATTTCATTAATTAGCTAGAATTTGGTTTGACATTTTATCATTATTATTTCAGGTGAGTCAATGGTATTTTTCCCAATAAGAACATCAAGGTCTCCCAAAAGTAATATCAGTTACTATATATTCTATTCTCATTTGCCTCTTTATTATCTTATTGTGTAAAAAACTTCAAACATTTTCCTTTCAAACAAAATGCCCAAAATTAGCTTAATAATATCGCTCTGTTTTTTCATTGGTTTTTTTGCATGAAACTTTATTTTAAATTAGAAATATCACTTGCGGTATCCATGGGATAATCAGTATTTTTCTCTATATTATTATATTTCAAGCTGTATCATAAATAAGATTGGATGAAGACGAAATTGCATTGATAAATAATCATTATTTGGACATGCTTTTTCTGTTTTGCGTCCTGTGCAAAACTTTAAATTTTTTGATATAACACAATTTCAGACAAAATTGCCGGTATTTTTACAGTTGTAGCAAATATTGAAATTACTTCTATATAAATTTTATTCAGTTTAATTTCTGTGCATGACATTTTTTTCTCTTTTAATAAACTATTGCTTCAATTTATATAGTCAAATGTTTAATACAGAATAGTCATTTTTAAGTGTTTTAGGAGAAAATAAAGTTATATATCTTTTCAGGCAGTATAAGGAAATTTACATGGATTTACTGATGCAAACAAATCTTCAGTACTTTTGATTATTTACTTGATTTCATTTGATTTTGTTGTTAAAAATGTTTAAACTTTTAAAACAAATTTTAAGTTCTATAGCTGAGCCATCGGAGTATGCTTCTAGTTCATGATAATATTCTTTCATGACTTACCATCAATATTTCCGTGAGAATAAAGCAGTTACCTTAACATTTCAAAACTTATTTATGCTAATTATTTATACTTCAGAAAAAGGGACTTCAAAACCGAATTGTGGACAACCTAAATTGATGATTACTGTATAACATTTTAATATCAAGAGCGTAAATTTCTTTTTAGGTAGACTTTTCATGCATAATTGTCCCTATTTAAGTGTCACAATGGAAGAAACCGAAAACCTCTCTAATTCCAACTTTGATTATTCAACAAGCAGAAGCACGACATATATCTTCTGTTGTTCAACAGTATCTAGAATTGAATCCAATGCCATATATTTCAAAAACAGTTTTTTTAATGGTAGACTATGGTGATCCCAAATAAAAGAGACCCCTAAATTTGAATTGAGGATTACCTAAATACTTAAGTAACGCATTTTAAAGTCCACCGGATTGTTGTCTTTAGGGAAGTCTTATCATAGATAGTGCGCCGTATTAATGTGTCCGAGGAAGAAACGTCAGAAAATTCTCAAGTTATCAATCCAATAGACATGCATAAGAAAGCAGAGAAAACTTCATCAATCTCTCGTTTATCAATAAAGTTTCAATGTTCCTCATTTATCAATAAAGTTCAATATAGAAATATTTGAAGGCATTTGGTTATAACGAAGAATAAGAAAAGTATAATATTTATTTATAAAACTTCCTAATTTCCAAAACTAATTTATGGAGATCCATTAAATTATTATCAATTTTCCTAGAATATTTATCTAATTATATTTAATTTTTTTTAAAATACATTTCTGTATGTGTGTGTGTGAATACATTTCTGTTAATTAATTTTCATGTTTATCAATTATGATGCATTATACAGTAAACTATAATTATAAATAATAACTTAGAAAGTAAATGTAAAAAGCATAGCTTAATCAAAAATATTGGTGCAACAAACCTTAATTTGTATAACCTATATATCTTATTTTATTTTTTTAACTAAAATACAATTAATTTCATTTTTAATAATATTTTAAAATGTTTTTAAAAACAAATCATGATAAAAAAAAAATAAGTGTAAACAAAAGCTGCAGGAAAATAAACTAGTAAAATGATGTTTTCAAACTTTTAGTTCTTAAGTAGGGATAAAACTATCATTGCTTTTATGGTATTGTGTTTATGATCACCAAATAGTTCGTAAAATAGTGAGTGCTCGTAAATCAGACATTCCTATAAATGTGAGCATCTACTATATATATTTAAATCTTGCTCGAATTATTTTTCGATTTATGTATTGTTAATACAAATTTAAAGTATTATGATATTTTTTTATAAAATTTAATTAATTAACTCTTTGAGCATGTTATAATAACAATGTTTCCTTTATTTTTCTATTTTAATTTATATTTAAAAAATTCTTTCTTGTATATTTTAAACATCCACTGCAAATGGTTTAAAGACTTCATATTATGCTTATTTAGAATATTGTTAATATCTTTAAATTTTACTTTATGTAAAAATTTCTAATTATAAATCTCAACTAAATCGTAAATACATTTAATAATTATTTTAATTTGGCATTATCTTTCATTTATACAAATTATTTATTTCCTATTTTTTTATTTATTATAAATTGTTATTTAATGTTGCATATTTATATCACCATTTATAAACATTTGCATTAAATTCCTAAAAAAAAATGAATACATTGCTGTCAATAAAATGATCAATATTTCTAGAGTTTCACTAGATATTTTTTTATTTATTTCTATTTCCTACTATTATATTCTCCTTTGATTGGAAAAATGATATTTATGCATATGTATTGTATATTAGTAAAGATAATTATGGTAAAAGCTTTTAAGATATTCATTGTCAAAATTTAACTTCAATTTCACTTGTTACAGTATTAATTTCTTGATTGAACTTAATTGAGAGAGATCCTGTTCTTTTCACACAATGATTAAAAAAAGCAAATTCATGACATTGTATTTCAAATCCATTGTATTCAAAATCTTTGTATTTCAAAAACTCATGACAAATTATTGTTTGCTAAACTTACTTCACTTGCATGATAAATAAGCCTTTGTTTAATTTATAATGTAATAAAAGAAAGCTTTTAAGAAATTTTACAGTGCAAAAGGAAATTATTTATTATGATATTACATTTTCATGAATTATATTGTTCCTCATGACAACTTTTCCTTTATGCTTTTATATCTTCTAGACGTACGTCATGTCTTTTAAGAAATCAGCTTCTTGTTAATTTAAAAAGGGCAATTTTAAAATATCGTTCTTTCTTTCTAGAAAGCTGATATAACTAAAAAGGGAATAAAAATATATTTTTGAAATTGTAAATTTGAATTCTATATTGAAATTTTTATACAAATTATTTAATTCTGAATGAGCAAAAATTATGCGCAATCAGAAGCTGATGAAACAAGTAGAAAACAATCAATTTAAATACTACACTTACAGAAATTTGTTCAAAGAATCGTTATGGTTAACAAAAATAATTGGCTCACCCTTATCTTGGAGAACACAATACAGAAGTTCCATAAAAAATAAAATGCAATCACTTTTTTTGGTGTTTTTTACAGCAGTGAAATTAATATTTGGCATAATAGGGAGTATGTTTTATTTTAGACTTGGAACTGTCACTGTCGAAAAGATCTCCAACATATTACCGGGAACCATTGGTTTCATGACACTGATTCAACTAATTCTGAAACGAAAATGCATAATGAATTGCATTAGAAAAGCAGAAAATTTACTTATGTCAATGAATACTGATTGTAAATATAAATTGCGGACAACATTTCTTTATCCAATGATATATATAAGCATTGCAATAGTCACAACGTTAAATGTAGTAAGTACCGTGTACCTATTCTTTGAAAGACCAGTGATTAATATCAATATACTTGGTTTAAACGTTTCCGAAGAAACTCCTATTACTTTGAATTTGGTTTTATTGTTGGCAAGTTATACTTATTTTGAATATAGTTTTATATTTCTTACTACATTTACTCTGTACTGTACTTTTTGTTGCATACTAACAAATATCATCAGCATATACGGAAATAAATTAAGATGTTCTTATGAAATTGAGCTTAAAAAAGAGAATAGTTTCAGTTCTTTAATCAAAGGTATAAGAATAATAAGAAAATTAAACGACGATATCGAGAAAGCTTTTTCATGGATTGTTTTATGTACGTATGGTATTGCTACATCTTTATTTTTCTTTTTTTATACATTAATGCTGCGAAAATTAACATACAATAATTTGCCACTTACAGGAGAAATGTACGCTTATCTGACACTTATTCTAGTCTCAATAATCATTTGTACATTAACATTTTTTGCGTCGGGAGTAAGAAAAGAATATAATATACTTAAAGATGCATTGTCTCATTTATGTGAAAAGATAACAGTTAATACAGCGAATGAATCAGTTCGAAAAAATTTCCCCTTTTTATGTGAAACCATTAGAAATAACGAATTATATCTCACTGTCGCTGGAATGTTTGTCATTCATGATAGTTTTATAATAACAACTTTTAGTATTATTCTCACTTATAGTATCATTGCACTGCAGTTAAGCCCATTTATTTCGAAACTAATGTAAGTTTGTTTTTTAAGCTTATTTCTAATATGTATTAATGTAACAAGAACTGAGATTTCAAGAAAGATACTTTTGCTTAAAGTAAAAATATGATTTTTCATTGAGTTATTGATATTTCAGGTTATTCATTGTTTAGTCTTTGTAAAATATTTGTAAATAAAAATCAAAATTTAATAGCAAATGCATTTTAATCATATGAATTTGAATCAATAAAATTTTATTTATTATGTTGTGTCTAAAATTATGAAATACGATACTTTACTTCACAATGAAAATAACAGTTCTATTAAATTATAAATAAATTAAGTTTAATCATGATCATTTTTTAAAATAAAGAGTTAATTTTAAGTTTAATGAAGTTTTAAGATAATTACGTATTTAAAATCCAATGTCGTGCTTCATTTAATTAATGTTCTTTATAGTTTTTACTGAAACATTATTCTGAGAACCACACACACAAAATTAAATTATCTATTAACGGTTTTAAATATGCAAACTATGTCCCACAATATTATAATTATATCACTTATACTCAGCATTCTTCCTGGATTTTTAGATTTTATGCAAATAATAAATACTTTCAAATATCCTTTCATCACTGAAACTCTTTGTGTCACATTGTAAAAGTTCGTTGTTTTAAACTTTTGAAATCAAGATCACCAGTTTCAAATTTTCAAATTATTTGATTCTATAATTTAAATCATGATATCTAATAATGAGGCAATTAAAAAGTTTTTATTTTTAAAGCATCAAATTTAGGGATATGAATGTGTATGCAAAATATTTTAATCTTTACAGAAAATATTTGTAAAATACAATCTTAACATAAAATATATTGAATATAATTTTTTTCTATGCGGATGATGGATTTATAATAATTGTATTTGATTTGCTCCATTTTAAAATGTTTTTGTAATGATGTTAAGAGTTCATTTTTTACTATTTCTAGATTTCGAAAAATAATATATAGAAAATAAAATAAAATTCCAACGTAAATTGAAATACATATTTATTAATTTCCCTTGAATTAAATATTCTATACGGAAACACTTTGTATTATATGCAATTCAAAAATTTAGAATAATTTCAACTTAAAACATTCTTCTAATAGATATAAATGAAAAAAGACATGTTATTCTTATAAACATCAAAGTAAGACGATTCAAATCATGATGTTTTCTTCATATTTGGCATTTTTTTCACTTTTTCTTTGAAAAAAAATAAAGAACACGTAAAACCTTTTTCCAACACACAAAATATTTGAAATGTAGTTCAATATATTTTTGAGAATACTTTAAATTAGAATGGAAAGAAATCTAAGATAACATGATATTATTTATATATTGGATAATTTTAAATAATAATGTAAGACTTTATCCATAAATATAAAAATTTTAAAATAACAAAATCAAAAACATTGTTGCGGGTAGTTTTTAATCTTGCGCATTACTTAAATACTTTTATTACATTTTCTTCATATTTTAAAACAATAAACGTTTTTTCTATACATATAAAGTATAAATATATTGTAACCATTTGCATTTAGAGTATTAGATACTAAAGTTATTAATTGTAATTTATTTGAATATATGAATTTTTCCTTTAAAAAATTTAAATAATTTTATTTCCTATTACAAATTTTTGTGTTTACTTAATTATTATTTCTTTTCATTATGTTTCTTTTATAAGTTTCTTAGCATTATATTTTTTACTACAATCCATTACTAAACAAAAAAATTTTGCATTTTCGATTTTTTGTGTCATGACTTTATATTTAATGTAAATATTTTATCAAGTAAATATATTGTAAAATATAGTTATACCATACAAACAAGTATTTTTTCATTTTAAAACAATATTTGAATTTAAAAGCTTGATTTGAAATATTAAATAATTTGATTGAATAAGTATGTCCAGGTAGGAAAGAGACAGAAATAAGCTTAAACGTTTAATATAGTTGATGGTTAATGTTGACCAATAACTTATGAAATGTTTAGAAAGAACATTAATAAATTGTTTGTATGAAACATTACCTTAAATTGAAGAAAATGTTCAAAGAAGCTTAAAATTTGAAAGATTTTTCATTAAAATCAAAATTGAATACCATGCTAAAATAATCATTGGAGAAAATTAGAAAAGGTTCAATCACTTGGGAGTGATATTTTTATAAAATATCACTCCCAGTATATAAATGGACTGTTTTATATTAGCTTAATATCAGGTTTGCTGAAAAAAGTGCTTTATTCAATGCCTCATTTAAAATTTAGTTGAAAAGCTGATTATATTAAAGAATTTCATAAATGCTTAAACAACTAGGAAAATATTCAACATTTGACTTAACCACTTTTCAGTATTTTAACAACAGTTAGTAGTTGGATGCCAAAATAGATATATTAGGTTGGGGGGAAAGTAATCCATTATATTTTCGGTAGACATCTGTATTGATCGATATCTCGTAAGGTATATATCAAACAATTTCAGATTTATGCTCGTTGGAAAGGTGACATTTGACACTAAATCATCCTCTTGTGGTTTTTTTATTGATTGATTCAGTTATGAGTAGAAGGTTTTAAAAATGGAAGACAACAAACAGAAAATTCGATAAATTTTCGTTTTTCTCTTGTAACAGCGAAAAAGATAGCCAGGTGGCTAAAATTGTGAAAGGTGTTTATCGTCCTATATAAGACTGTAACAACCAGTTACGTACAATTTTTGTTTCGTCGATTCCGTTCGGATATTTTTGATGTTAGAGATGCACCTCGCATGTGGATACAGCATCGTCGAAAATGTCTATAAAATATCAAAAATGATCGAAGTTAACCGCATGTCAGCAGTCGTAACGCGTAAGACCTAAAAATCTACATGAAAGCTGTTTTAAACCTTTTTACAAAGCGAATCCAAAAGAAGTTACATAAAGTTCACGTAAAAATAATGGATGTTTTTTCCCCACACTAATATTAAATATGTACCCAAACATTCTTCTAAGTTAATGGTTTAAGAAGCAGTAAATTTAATGTTTATTGGATTTTGAGGGAACTGTTAATTAGTCTACTCATATAAATTGATATCAGTAACCGAAATCTTCTCACTAGGAAATTATTTCAATCTGAAGATTTTTTATTGAAACAAGACAATGATAGTCCTCATTATTCAATACAAAATGTCTATGGTATTGGACTATATACTTTAAAGCAACTTTCTTTTTTCCCTGTCCTCTTACGGAACTCGTGAGGAACAATGAAAATTAAAATTAAAAAGGTAAAAAAAATTAGCAAGCAAATGGAAGGAAAATTTGACTCAAGTATGGAATTAAACTATTTTGAAACTTCTTAAGTATATATATATATATATATATATATATATATATAATGCTTTTAGAAGAGTACCTTCACTGTCAAGTCCAATTTAGAAGAAAACAATACAGATCTCTTTTTTTCTTTTACTTCAATCTGCTGTTACCACTCATGCTGGTGGAAAACTGTGCTCAAACTGCAGTTAAGTCTTCTAGACAAAGAAAGCGTTGTTGCTTTATAGAAAAAAGTATTGTTTTCCCATTTTCAAAGATAATGCTTTTGTATTTGAAAATTCGTCAACACTAATATATGCATTTGAATAAGGATGAAAAATGTTCTGAGGCTTAAATATTAAATAACCTATCAGTTTGAGATACTTTTTTCAGGTATTACACTTTATATTGAAAACGTATACGAACGTGAAAGTAGTGTACAATTCGTTATGCATATCTGTTGCAATTTATCTACTCATTTAATTGTAGTATATCATACTGCATGATAATATATTAATGTATATTTCTTAATTAAAGTTTGAATATTTTTTGTTTTAACATATAAAATGAACACTCTGACAAAAACTTTTCCTAAACTCCTTGCATATTTTTATTTCAATTTATTGTATGCAAAAATTTTATAACGGTTTTAAATTCATTAATTTAATATTTGCTTTTTCAGTTCACAACTATAAATCTCATACCCCAAAATCTAGATACATACTTTCTTCTTGTAAAATCTAATTCAAGTAAGGGTGCAGTTATAAGTTCTTTCATTCAGCTACAAAATAATTCTTAAAAAAAAGCACTAAAGTGAGCATATTTGTTTTTTTATAATAAAATTCAAAACTACTGCCATTATTTATTTTGCGATTTTATTATTTTTTTCTTAATGCCAACAATTTAAAAATGCCTTACCTCATAAAAATTTATTAAAAAATTTAGAATTACATTTATGGAGTTATGACGGACTTACAATATAGAATACTAAGAAATGTTTTCACACATTATCGTATTTGTGCAAAACATCAGAAGGAAAATATTTATAAATTAGCAAGTCTCTGTTTAATGTATTTTTCTAACACATCCATTGTATTTTTCAAAGTTATATACTATTCATTGATTTATCGAGTATTATAGGAAACATTTCTTCTTTATTAATGATATTCGAGATAAAAGGATTGATAAGAAAAATTGTATTCACATTTATTAATGAAATTTGAGTCAACCGATTTAAGCATGCGATTGATTTTTTAATGGAATTCTTATCAGAAAAGATTCTTAGAAAGAATATTAAGAAATCAACAGTGAAGCATATTTTAAATATATGAAAAAAGAAACACTTTAAATGTATTGAAAAAACAAAATATTCAAAGAAAGTACATAAACAAAAAAAAATAAAATTATGATAAATTGTCAACATTTTTGTTAAAATATTGATATTTAATGTAACAAAGAATTAATGTGTAATGACAAAGCATGTAAAGTAGAGAGGTAATTATTATTTTGAAACAAAGATAAGTATATTTTTTATTTACTCAAAAATTATGTAATACACAAGAAACGAATACAGAGGATAATGGATTTGACGAGAAATAACTGTTCCAGGACACTTCTGAGCAAATAAATTACAAACATGTGTATTCTTACATTTTTAAATTTATTTCTTTTCTATTCATGAACTTTATACTAAATTGTAAAAACTATCTTAAAAAATTCTATAAAATAATGTAATATTTGGAGAGATCTTTAAATAAGAAGTTACTACTATATTCCCAAAAGGTTGCTCAACTAGCTGTTTGTTTAAACTTGGAGGAACATTAAGAAAGTGAAATCCATGTGCTGAAAATAATATCGTATAACCTTTGATAAGTGTCTCATAATATTTAGTGTGCATGATCTTTACTAAGAAATATAGAATACAAGGTACTTTAATTATTTACAGGAAAATATTACATTGCCAAGAAAACAAATTTCTCAGAAGAATAAATGCTGCATCAACATAAACTTCGAATAGTTAGGATATTAGTAGTAATAAAACTAATTTGAAGTTTGCCCCCTGGAGTACTGAACAATTTTACTTAGTACAATAAGAACAAGTGTTTCATCACCTGTTAATTTTCATGGACGAATATTTTCAAAAATTTTAATCTCTATATTTATTGAGATATTTCACAAACTCTAAAGAAATATGATATTCTGGTATTGTAACACTCTGTGTAATTTGATTTTTCACAAATAGTTTGAATAAAATACCAATATTTATGTCAATTTACTCGTAAAAATATATTGGAAAAACAAAATAATATTTGCTTAAAATTACCACAAAAATTTTATTTTTACAATATATAAGACGTATTGGAGAAAATTAAAGTATCATTCCTGATTTAAAATATCTTGAGGTAATTTTCTATGATTTCATGAGGAATAAAACAATAAAATACCTTAAGAAAATGGGAAGTTTAACATGAAAAGAAATTCTGGTTAGAAAAATATAAAGAATATTTTGCATAAAAACAAGTCAATTGTTTAATTTAAATAATATTTTTATATATTAACTAAAGTATATTAAATATTTGTTAGAAATTTAAAATCAAATGATAAATCGATATTATTAAAAAGACACAGAGTATTTTACAGCAAATAATTTTCAATAACATTTCAAGAAACACACTCTTTTATATTTCTTTTATATGTTGAACACTAATCTTTTATATATTGAATATCTTAAGAAATTTTCTTATATATTAATTATATTATATATGTCGACTATATATAATTATAATATATATGTCGGTTTAGATAAACATATATACGATAAAATTTCAAATGGTTTTGAAATTTAATGATTTTATTGATTATAAAATGTAAGATTGACAAACTTTTCTGTCTATAATGATTTTAATTCCTTTAAAGATTTAATAAATTATATTTCAATTCCCATTCATTTTTATGCCTTTGTTTAATTTAAAATTATGTATGATACTTTAATCACAATGAATTACCTAATTCTAGTAAAAATACCTCATTGAATATAGTATTTAAATTATATTTTCTCTACAGTAATTATCTAAAACTCTTTAGCTTGTAAATAATTCCTTAGATATGATACTCAGAGGAAATTAATTGGTTTTATAGAAATATTATTTACATAAATGTGTGTAGATCATTTGCATTTCTTCCTTAATGAATTGACCATAGAAGAAAAAAGAAATTTTATGTCAAACATAAAATTTATTTCTAATTAATAAATTATTATAATAAAAACTATAGAAACAATTGCAACATTATTTATTTACTGTTAGGTTAACTCTCTACATTTTATGTTTACTTCTAAAATTTCTAAGAAATAACTTAATTTCGTTGTAAAAAATTTAATTTTTATTTAAAAATTAAAACATTTTTATAAAAAAAATAGTACAATTCAATTCTATTGTTTGAAATTATAAGTATACCTTAACATTAGCAAATGCTTAAATTTAAAGTTTATCAAAATCAGTTCTTTTTTTACCTATCATCGACTTTGTAACTTTCCTTAAATTTGCTAAGCAAAAATATCTGCAATTACTTTATCTAAAACAAATGTAAAATATTTTATTCACACTATTCAATCATCAAAAAGAACAATAAATTCATCAATATATCATTAATTGTTTTAATAAATAGCTTTTTACTCCAACTTATTTTCTAGCGAAAACTTCTGAAAATCCTTCTTGAAATTTCAAACCAACTTATTCCTGAATCCGATAAATAGAATGGTGTGTGAGCTTATTTCTCTTTCATCTTATCAGTTCCTTTCCATAATGTTACTTTTCACTTAATTAATGAAAACTTTTTGTCAAGAATATTATAATTAAGTGAATTTAATGTATACACATTTATTAATTTTTGGTGAAGGCAATTGCACAAAAAATAGATATTTTCAGTTTCCAAATTCCTTATTAGAAGTCATTTAAATTCTACTGACATTTGAATTTTTGAATACATATATATACATTGTTTCTGAGATAGCTTAAGTCTCAAAAAGAAATAAAATACATTGCACTTTAATTTTGAAATAAGCCATCGTACCAAATTAACATTACGGTGCTGTACTGGCACAGAAAAGAAATAGAATAATTGAATATATTTTTCCATTTTTAACAGATTAACGTATAAGCAGAATAATATGTTATATGTAATTTTATTCTTAGTTAAGTATCATTATATTATTTCAGTTATAAATAAAACTTAGTTGTCATAAAAAATAATTAAGGAAAGTGTTTAATAATAAGTTTATTAGTGTATTTAATGTAAAAATAGTGTATTTAGTAGAAAAGAATAGGTGCAACTTAAAATGAAAATATTTTTATCTCATAAGATAAAATGTTATCAAGGTTTATCAGAATCACTATAAATCGGAATTCAAAACAATGTATTATTTTTAATTTTAAGTATTTCATAAAATGAAGTACAATTTTGATAACACTCAAATTTTTGAGAAAGAAAAATATGAAAATTTATCTAGAGCATAATTTATAAAATTAGGCTAAATTTCTTATTATGTAATATTAAACTATTTTCATGAATATTGGAACTATATAATTATTATTTTAAACTAAATTTCAAATCATACGTCTTTTCGAAAAAATCAATACAATGACACAAAAAATATTAGTTTAAAAGGTTTTTTCTTCTATTGCTATATAAAGTTTAGGTCTTAAGCATATCTTAAAATTAATAATTATTTTTTATGCATAAAAAGAATAAGCTTTGTATCAATAGGAAACACCTTTAAGACAAAAAAATTCATAATAAATATGAAAAGTTCATATTTTAAATTTATCAATTCCAAGGAAACAAGATTTTTCTAACATTTATGCTTGAAAAAAGCTGAGACTTTCGTTTTGAAATAATTTTCCAGAGTAATTGGATTTCCTTGAAATGTATTTCGTTTATCTCTAACAAAATAATAGATTGTATTTTGCTAATATGCTCAATGCAAGAATTTTTTTTAATCCGTTCACTTGCATGTTTCAATATCAAGATTTTTTTAACAGAAATATGCTAATCTTGTATTTTTTAAGCATTTGCAAAATTAATTTAAGATATTAAAATAATAACTTCTTTAATTTATCTAATATGTTTTAGATTTCCAAAACCACATACCGACTTATTGGTATTCTTATATTTATTGGTATATTTATTGCTTAATATCAGATTTTTCAAATTCTAAACTAGACCATAACATCATTTTTTTAAAATAATATATTTAAAAAACCATGAGAAATAATTATCTGATGCTCACAATATATAGATACAAAAATTAAATACATTGTAGCTTTTATATCATGCACAAAATATATTTGACATGAATATCACAGAATATAAACATTAATAGAGAAATGAAGGGGATTCATTGTAAATGTTATATTTTCTAATCCCCAAAGTTTCTCACAAAATATGCAAGCAGTTTTTACCAAAATAAGTTTAATGTAATATTCATTTTAAAACTATTATACAAATATTATATCTTACATCATGACTTTAGTTTATGTTTAACAAATAAGTAAAACTTAAATTGTATACATATATGCATACACATGTATGTATGCATATATGTATACAATGCTAACCACCTAAATTGCAATACCAAGAAAGACAAGAGATATCACAATAAAATTTTATTTTCTATATAACATGTTGACCTGGTGTCAAATGATTAAATTTATAGACATCTGAGAAGTTATGCTCCTACCAAAATCAGTAGCCAAAGTAGCCGTCATTGTGTGAGATCACAGCAAACCACATGCCTCGGAATTGATTCAAAGATAATTTGAATGTATTCTTCGGGTACAGCAGACCAAGCAGCTTCCACGCGTTGCCAAAGTTTATCTGATATGGAAGCTGGGGATAAAATTTGAGCCAATCGTTGAGCAACCAGGACCATATATTTTCTATAGGCAAAAGATCCGGAAATCTCGTTTAAATCAGTGCCAATACATACAATATGTTCCAACATATAAAATATAACATTGATTTTTGAACTTTTTAAGTTTTTAGAATTAAATTTCTTGATTATTTAACATAATAAAATAAAAGTTATTGATTGTTATTTAATTAGCATTAATATAATATTTTGAATATATTATATTGCAATGACGTAATTTATTTTCAAGTCCATCATTTCTACTTTTTCAAGACTTTAATATATTTAAAGCTTAATATGTTATTCAAAATAAATGGTTAATACTTTTATTGTAAATTATAGTAATCTTGATAGTTACTTAAACAACTTTAATTAGCTTTTAAAATGTAATCACTTGAAATATATTTATATAAATGAATTATAAATGTTATCATATTTTATTAGAGATGTATTAATAGTATCTGAAAAACAATTTTAAGATGTGTAACATATTTGAAAGTGTATGAAATGTGATGCTGATAATTACAATTAATATTTGATAAACAAAACTTGCTATGGGATTAATTTAAATAAACTTCAAATTAAGTTAAAAGTAAATACTTTACACTTAATTTGAAGTTTAATATTTTTATCATTTTCATACTAATAAACTTCGGTGTAAAATTTGCACTAAATTTTATGTATTTAATAGTTACAGCAGTAATGAAATTGTTTTTAATTTCGATTCTTTTCAATAAAAATACTGAAATTTTGGAATAAACATTTTTTTTTACTTTCTTTCATTATTTATTTAAATGCACTGTTTACGCTGTCCACATCAACGGAAATTGTTTTCTAATCTAATTGAAGTCCCGTAGTTAAAAGTATCAACTTTAAAATATAAAGCATTTTTTCTACAAAATGTATTTCTTCAAAAAAACGCTTCTTTTATTTCCTTCAAAAGATTTGAATTTCATTTTTATTTTGTAAAAATATAAATAATATTTCTTTTAAATTAATTACAGAATAGTCAGATAATTAACATAATTAGAAAATTACAGTGATTGTGTCGAAATTTTCTAGTAGAAAGTGTCACTAAGTAGGAACAATTAATTTGGAAACTTGTCAAAATTAATGGCAACTTACGAAACTTGCATCAAAATGTCAAACTGAAAACTGAAGTATTTTGCTTAATATTTAAGGGTTTAAAAGATCACATTGAAAAATTTCCTTAAATCTTTCATGAAAAAAATAGATATTGAAATAATTTTTATCAAATTCAATTTCTGTTGGAAAAATTTTATATCATATATAAAATGTTACAACATTTAAAAACATTTTAAATGTTTGCAAATATCTTTTTTTATTTTAAGGTAATCAGAGATTAATATTTTGATATTATTTTTATTGTATTATGTTCAGAAGTTTTTAATTCAAACCTGTATATATATGTAATTATATATTAAAAATCCTAATAAAAATTAGATAAGAATTTTATTCATATAAATAAGAAATTATTTTGTCTAATATTTAATCTGCCATTATATATATTGATTTGATTTTATTAAAAAAGAAAAGACATATTTTCATCTGGGGAATTTCAAATAATGCACTGAGCATTGTAAAATGATAAGTGAAAGTTTGAAGAATATTGAGTAAATAAGTAAAATGTAGAATCTAGAAGCTGCAAAACATATCACCCTTGGTCTACACTATTGTGTTTATATAATTCAATTTCTGTCTTTAAATTTAAAAATGATGTAAAATTTAAAATAATATAAATTTAAAAATAAGAATAAATAAAGGATTAGTTTTACATTCTTAAATTACAAATTAATTGTATAATAAATAATAAGCCTTGAATATTAAAGCTTAAACCCAAACTATTACACAACTAAAATCAGTTGTGTGGTAAGATATATTTTTTTAAAAATTATTGTACTTTTCAAATAATTTTACAGATATTACTAAAATTATCTGAAATAAAATTAATCTTATTATTATGAATTTCCCAATTTTATTCGAAATTGCATTACGTATTCAAATCTAACCGTTTTTGGCATTTCATTTTAATGTTAGATAGAGTAAAAATTATAAAAACACATTAGCAAGTAGATTTTAATGTGTTTTTCTGAAACTCCTTAAATGTTTTTTTTTTATATTTATATGCTATTTATTGATCTATGGATTATTTTGTTTGCTTGATCTTAAGAATATTAATGGAATTAAAAGCATTGATAATAAAATCCATATTGAAATTCATTTATGTAATTTGAGAACTGTATAAAAAAAGAGCAATTGATTTTTTAATGGAATATAAATCAGGACAAGTATCAACAAAGAAGGCTAAAGAAATTAATAAGGAAAAATTTTAATTGTAAAAAAATAACGCTATATATATAGTTATATACATATATATATATCCTTCCACAAAATATATTCGGGAAAAAAACAACATTTAAATTAGTTATCAAAATATTGATTATATACACAGCAAAGAAATAGAGTAAAAGTGAAAGAATGTGAAATAAATGTGCAAATATAGGTTTAATCAATGTGCAGATACATGTCAACATACATGATTTATTTAGTCAAAAATTGAAATGTAATAATATCATTACACATAATAATCAGTTAAAACAAAACATAGAGGAATCCTTACATTTAATCATCTTCATTTATATCTTTATAATCATTTTTTAAAATCCGAATGTGAAATCTTTCATTTATCCTAATATTTGTAGTTTTCATACTAACAAATCACTCTAGTTTTCCTTAAATGTATGTACCTTAGTTTAAACCTAAATTTATTAAAAAAAGTAATGTAATTAAAAAATATTTTTAAACGAATTATCTTTGAAACACATTATCTTTAATATGAATAACAGTAGAGTAAATACATTTAAACTCCAAGGTAAGATGTCACGTTGTCAAGCAATACGACATTCAAAATTATCTAAAGAATTGATCCTCGCTCAAAATAGCTTCCAAATACTGACAGGTTAAATATTAACAAAACAAATATCAGATTTGTCGCTGAGCACATATGTCACTTACTTACACATGACATTATATATTTATGACACTGTTATCTTAAGTGGAAGATTGTTTAGGTATATTTGACATTGAACATTAAGCTTACTTTTGACTAACTGCAGAAAAAATATATGTTTTGACAGTACAGAATTAAATTTTTGCTAAATAATAAATATATTATATTAATCAGAAAATAATACAAAAAATTTATAATGTATAATTTATAATATAAAAATATACAATTTATTGGAATAAATAATCAAACCATCATAAAAATTTAATACTTAATGTGCATTATAATAATAGAGAACAGCACAATTAGTGGTAACATTTCCTATCAAAAATTTCTCTATTAAAATATAATACAAAATCAAAATTTATTCTTTAAGAAATTTTACAATAATAAGAATCAAAGTCTAGTTCACAAATTTGAAAATTCAACCACTTTACAGTCGTATCACTGCAGTCTGGTAAATACATACATAATTACTTTGGCAAAATAATTTCAAAAAAAATTTTTAAGTTATGCTAAAAGACAAAATATTATGATAAATGCAATTATTTTTAATACAAAATTCAGCATCTCATATGATAAAGTATTTTCACAGCTTCATAACCTCTTTATTATTTTATGAAAAGTCAAAAATTAATCATTCTGTATTCAAAAGAATTCAGATAAAAAAAATGTGGTGAGATGATGAAATGTATTTGAAAGGAAATTGATGTAGTATTTTTAAATAAAATTAAAGGCACATAAAAAACTTTTAAAGTAATCTAAAAGTGTATTTTAGATAAAAGAAACATTCACGATTATTTTTAGATTTCAAATAAAATTTTAAAAAATATTTGTGTCAAGAGATTTTGAGAGATTATTTTTGGAAGATCAATTTAAAAAATAGTCACTAATATATAAGAAAATAGCAATGAATTTCAAATAACATTTTACAAAAAAAGTTTTATTTCTTTATATTTATAGCGTCAATGTCAGTTATATGTAAAGTGTGTGTGTGTGTGTGTGTGTGTGTGTGTGTGTGTGTGTGTGTGTGTGTGTGTGTGTGTGTGTAATGTAAAAATTACAGAACATAAAATATATTTTATGTATGTTACATATACTTATAAGTATGTTTTGAGTTTAAACTATTTCATATAATTCGTTTCTTCACTCTGAAGTTACA
>JAPDSC010096198.1:0-18294 GCA_026290005.1 Latrodectus geometricus
TTATAATAAAAATGAAGGAATTTTATCTCTTTAATTAATAATTTTATTTGAATCATAATGATTCCTTATTTCAAATCAATTCCATTATAAAAAAGAATGAATTCATATATATTATATTAATTACAATTAAAATTATTGAACTTATAAATATTATGTGTTATTATAATAATGAAGAAATTTTATGTCTCTTCAATTGATAATTTTATATGTAAATCACAATTATTTATTATTTCAAACCAATAACTATTTAAAATCATTAAAATTATTTACGAACGTTTTCATATTGGAAGATTTTATACAAATCAGTTGAACTGTGTGCAAAGTACAAGAACCAAATCTTATCTTCTAATATTTTTATACATTCATGCAATAACTTCTCATACTTTATATCTTATTATAATAATCTTATTATTTGTTTCTTCAAGTAAAATTTATAGTCTTGACATTTAACAAATTATTTTGTTTTAAAAATGCTTTTTTTTTCCTTTCTCTCTCTCGCTCTTTCTTTATTTATTTATTTATTTATTATTATTATATTTTTTTTTGCACAGTTTTATATAAAGTTCTGAATTTCTCGAATAAATATTTCAAAGGGTTTGAATGTAAAATATCGTCTTAGAAACTGCTAACTATTAATTATGTTCATCATAATTTATAAAATAGCTCTTATAAATTTTTTGATATTTATATGAAGAATTTTTAATTTCTAACTTTTATAAAAACTACATTTTAATTACATTTTGTAAATTATAATGTATAAACAATTTTTTAATGTAAAAGATTTCATATTACAGAAAAATATAAAAAAGTAAAAAAAGCTTTCATATTTTTGTAGAGAAGGAGTAGCAACAATTTCCATTTTATATAAATAAAGATTTATACAAGTAAAATATTAGTTACAATATACTGATCATAATTTCTAATGGGCATCAATTTAAAAGTAATAAAAATTTTTAACTTCCTTTGTAGAAAATAGTTCACAATTCTTTAAAAAAATAACAAATTTATCATTTAAATTTAGTATATGCATTCAAAAAAATTAAATTTTGACGGAATTAGCAACTATAAATAAATAATATACACTGCTTATATCAAAACATATCATTATGAGTCTGTCAGATAACGTATAATATCTAATTAGAAATTTATGAAACAATTTCTGTGTAATTTTAAAAAATCTTTTCCTTACATAATTTTAAATTGAGAAAGGAATGACTCAATATTATACACATATATTTAAAAATTATCGTATGATAAAAAAAGAAATTAAATAAAGTCTGAAACAAATTACTTTTATGAAGTCAAACATTTTATTCTTTTTTATAGTTGTTCATTTTGAAAGTGTTAATTATAAATTATAAGAATATATCTATAACATTCGAGAAAACATTCAACTTGGATTTTAAATAACTTGAAACTCTCTTGAACAATTCTAAATTATCTCCTGACAAATAAATAAATAAACAAAATAATAAAATAAAAATACTTACAAACGTTGGAAAAATCTTCTCCATTGCAAGCTAACATTTTCTAACATATCCTCCTCTTGATGGACACAAGTTGAATGGCCATGGAGCATAAGAATTTCCATGTGAATATAGTGTCTTTTAAGACTACAGACATCAATATGCAGCTTATCTTGTACCTGCTTACAAAGACGCGGAATATTCCTTTCATCTCCACACACTTTCACCGAATTCAACAGGAATATCAAAGTCATTGGCATTATGCTACTAAGAAAGTAGTCGAGTGGCCAGAAGCCCAGACGAAGTAAATTAAAAAAGCCCACTACCAAAACTCCATCATTTATGTTTTCCCGAAGCATTATATTTAACACTTCAAAAAAAACAGCATGGAAATTCGAAGCTCCCAACTTTTTCAAAAGCTGTAGAGCTTTTAAATATCGATATAAACATTTGTGCATATTTTTTTCTGTTTCCAAATGACGCTTTGTAAAATCACAAAGATGCTGACCATAGAATCTTAAAGACGAATCTGCGAAGAGTTTGTCATACATTTCTGGAAATTCTTTTGCTTCTCTAGACATTAAATTTAAATAGTCAAGGTTGTAGCTTTTATCACCTTCAGTCAAAATGGCATGTTCTAAGTTTAGAGATGCAAGAAGCAATCGCTCATCGTTAGTAGGACGACTAAGCACTTTTTTCGCAAAATAAGTCGCCAGAAACATTTCTTCGATTTCATTGCGATGAGAATAAACGTTAGAGCACACTTCCATGGTATAATGCATTGTCTACACGCGGACTACAGGTTAGAAACTATTAGCACTTGAGATTGCACCCTGAATGGAGTATACAACTTTTCACGCATACGAAAACCGGTTTGAGACAGGGAGTAAGTAGCACCACCTGTTGACAATTTAAGTAAATTTATGTAAACATTTTGCACAGTAACAATTATTTTAGTGCAAACGTATTTAACAATTTTTTTAAAAAAAATTAAAAATTGTTAAACACGTCTTCTGTAAGAAAACTTAGTTTTAAGTATGGTTTTTAAATGTAGACAGAATTTAACAATTTCAAATGAATAAATGCTTTGCAAAATTCCACTTTTTTTTTTTTTTTTAATAAATAAACAGTTGACAGTTCAACTGTAAGAAAGGGTATTCACTTTCTTTAAACATCAAAAGGAAAATGGATTAAGAAACAATAAACGTCAAAAAATGTCGTCATTTTGAAACTAAATGAAATCTCTACTTTAAATTATGCATTTCCTTAAATAAATATAACAAAGATAGATTTCTAAGAATTCCATTAATATTTTTAAATAAGGATAGTAATAAAAAATAAATATAAAGATCAAATCAATTTAATAAATGATTCGAATTTTAATTATATAAGAATTGCTAAATTTAATTATCAATATATTTCGATATAAAGAAATAACCATAAAAATGGAACAGTTACAGAAACTTTTAAAAATCTTGTCTTCACAAAAATCCTTTATTTTAAATGCACCACATAACACTTACAATTAAACTCACATGGAAACATCTGTCTCTATTCTTCTTTTGGATGATTTTGTTCCTTGAATTTTTAAAATAATAGTTTAACGGTTAATTTTGAAGAACAAAAATCAATATTGAAGGCAGTCTTCGTAAGTAATATTTTTTTAAATATTTTTATAAAACCTGGCTCTAGAAAATGGGTTACAAACTTTTTAAAAATTAACCGACCTGGCTAATATATTTTATGTCTAGAATTAACGACCCTGTATCGACAGAAATTTCCAAAATTTTTATTTCTTTGTTTTGTACATCAAAAATTATTTTTATCCAATGGCATTTTGCAGTGCACATTTAATTTCGAGAAATAATTAAATAACTTAAAATTACATTCGAAATTGGTATAATTATCAATAAAGCATTAAGGAATAGCAATAAATTTTTATCAAATATGCTTTCATTTATGCATAATGTATACATTTATTTATACATTATTAAAAATAATTTGCATTAAAATTGTTTTATTATTTAAATAACTTGTCTATAAAGCTGTTTTTCTATCATCGATTTTAGACGTTACCACCGAGAATGTTATGAACAATCATTTAAATATCTATCAGAAGCTTATTAAGTCGAATAAATATTTAGCTATTTATAAGTTTTTTTTATTACTTGTAATATTAATACATTTTTTTAAAATTAATTTTTAATTTAAACTTTCTTCTTAAAAATATTAGGTAACACTTAAATTGCAATTTACATTTATTTGTTGGCGAATGTTACTATGTTTACGTTAAAATTTATGCTGTTATTTTTTAAGTTTTTGTATTCATATTTTCGAAATTATTTTCCTATGCTTACCTTATTTATACATAAATTTACGAAATTGATGTTCTTATGCTACCTTTTTTTAAAATCCTAATATTTAAAAAATATATATGCGCATTTTATTTATCAGGATTAGATTTTGGTTCTTTAGCTTTTTCGAAAAGTCACAGTTACGTCGTGTTGGCAACATTTCTTTGTCGCCAAAATGTTCAGAAATTAGCATACGCCATCTATACCAAATGCCATTCTGCATTAGTACCACATTACATACTATACCTAAGCCAAGACAAGCAAAATTATAATTCGGATATTTAATGCACATTCAGAATTAATATATAGATATTTACCAATAGCGCAGAGTTATAAAATTCTTGATATTCTCCAGCACAAATGAGTAATGATTTTTATTTTATACACAAATTAATTTTTCGTGTTTGTGCAACTTAAATAGATATCTAGAAGGAATAAATCAATTAGTATACATCATTAAAATGACTTTCTCTTCGATGCTCTCATAATTTTTATATACTTTACAAATCCTTATGTATATTAGAAAACATGCACTTCAGCGTTAAGAAATATTATCCATTAATTCATTGAAATTAAATTTAGGTAGTTACCTAAGGCAAATGTGTCAAAATATCTCAGAAGATGTAAATTGAGATTTTTTTAAGCAGATTCGAACATTAGTGAAAATTATTACATTCTTCACTGTACGGTCATTTAGTTTTATTTTGCTTAATAATATGATTATTAAATAAAAGAAATCGTTTACCATAATATGATTATTAAATAAAATAAGTCATGTACGAATAAAATAAGGATTAGTGAAAGAGTTTTAAAGTATACACGATAAAGGATTAAAGTAAAAAGCGAATTTTAAGGGTGTTGAAAAACACATTCATTCTTTTCTGCCATGCAATGGTTAAAAGGCTCGATTCTAATTTTCGATGATAGCTGTGGTTCGGAATCGACTTTAAAATGTTGGACACTGTCTAGGTCTAGCTGTTGTTAGATAGACAATAGATACACAATAGGATAAGTGTTCCCATTAAAATAAATTGTTTCTGCATGATGAATTAAAAAAAATTCCAAACAAAATACACAAAAAGTTGCAAAAGAGATTATGAAAATACACAAAATTGAACAAACAAGATACGAAAAATTACAAGAGAAGTTAAGAAAATATACAAAATTGTACAAACGAAATAGTACATTACAAGGGTAAAGAAAATATGTAAATGAATTTAAATACAAGTTATTATTACAACAATTTTTTTTATAAATATGTACAACTATGTATGAAATAATCATAGTATGCACTCACACTGTAGAACTGTATAGTACTTATTTTATTTTAATTTTTATTATAATTATTTATTATTTCTTAGATTATAAACACCAGCTCTCATGAGAAAGTATGACCTTTGAAGGTTAAATGAATCGAACCTTCCAGAACTGGCTATTGTCCTCTTATACAGCTGTGGCTATTCTCGAGGGTGCAGGTGTCATGGCTACATTGTTAATTTAAATCTGTCTGAAATATTACTGGAATGCCTTTAGGAACTTTCATTTCTTATGGAATCCAACCACAACAGTCGCATTGTCACACACTGGCCTTGAGATGAATAGTTCGGGAATTCGATATCCCCTTCAAGTGTGATTATTTGCGGACCCACTCTAATTGATGGGTCACGCCTGGTCATTGAAAGGAAGCCATTGAAATCAAACTAACCATCTGTTATCTCCTTTTAAGTGTTTCTGAGTGGAGCATTTGCCTTTGACAGCATCTATAGCCAGTTGAACTTTAATGGCGTCACATATGGAGAAATGCATCCTGGAAGAAAACGGTCTGAAAATTAGAAAACTATTCATTCTTAATAAATACAATAAAAATTTTAAATTAAAAGCATTTTCATTTTTAAAATTTACAGTTTCTTACTATTTTTTTTATTAAAATCAATTTCTATTGCCTACTTTTTAATTGCTGTGGCTGCAGAAAAAAGGTGTGTTAAAAATTTCTGCAAAATGATTTCGTTCCTCACTCTGAAAATTCTACTGTTATTGTACTTCAAAAAAAAAAAAAAAAAAAAAAAAAAAAAAAAAAAAAGGCTGGAACAAATTGAAATAGCGATTCCCAATGATAGCACAGATTTATTCATATGCACATCAACATTTTGAACAAAGAATGTTTTCTTTCCATAGATTTTATTTGCATATTATTTTATCTGCATATTGTTCCCAGAACATCTTCATCTATCTTCATAAATGAAAAACTCTTTAAAAACAGTTAATTGGGTGCTTTAAAAATTTGAGAACTGTAAAACTTATGCACCTGAGAATATGGACAGGGAAGGATTGTTTTTATTTAAAGAATTCATATGAGCATTCGAAAATTGTAAATATGAACAATAAATTTCCTTTTTTTTTAAATAAATTTTTAATGCAATAAATCTTCAATACGTACAATGAAAGGGGAACAAGGGATCAATCATATCCTGGGCACCGCTGGATAAAAAAAGAAAAGAGCTAAATTATAGCGAAAACAAATAAAATTTTTCAGAAAAATTCCATTTTTTTTAAAATCAAAATATCAATTTCATTCGGCGAAATATATTGTTTCTATTAGTATAAGTTTTATACTGCTCAAGATTTATGAGGCTATATCGCTATTTTGGACAAAAAAATCTTGCATACGCATAAATAAAAGAAATATTTTCAATTTTTCTGTTAAAAATTCTGATGAATGTATTACATTGGTTTGTTCCCTTTTTATGCATTTGAGATGCGTTTTCCCTTTTAGTTACAACTTATTTACTGAATAATTTGTGTTGACGTTATATCCCTTGATTCATAATTTAGTATTTTAGGGAGATTCCTAAAAGGCAAGTTCATGATATATAAGTGTTGCAACAAGATTCACCGCGTTCCTTAGAGCTCCCGTCTCTAACAGGATGTCAAAGTCAAGTTGCACATCTAGGAAATTATTATTGGATGAGAAAATAAATCTTTCTACGTAAAGTAAAAGATATAATATCTAATTAATATTGATCAACTTACAAATACATCATTAATCACTCGCTGGATGTTAGTTTTTATTTAGAAATTCAAAGTAAAAAAAATTTTGTAGAAATTTTCATTTTCTAAATTATTACTTGAAATGATATATTTTTATTTTTTGGGATTGAAATCATATAACAAGCAATATTTTTCTTTTATAAATGAAAAAAACGTGAAATTTTAATCTCATTTTCACTACAATTAAATAAAAAAATCACCCCAATAAAATAAAATTCATAAAACTGAAATATGATTAAAAACTCTCTCTTGTCAAACTATAATTAAAATAAATTTTATTCAGAGATCCTTAAAATTTACATCTTTAATTATTAATAGAAAACGGATATAACCTACGAGAAAATTTTCATTTGGAATTAAATGAATGAATGCGTGTGTAAAGTATTTCATATTTCTTAATAATTTATTTTAATAATTACAATTATTATTATCAATATATGTTATGTTGCGTTTTAATCACTGCAATTTCGATTAGGCAACAATTATGTAAGACTGGAATTTTAGTATCGAGAACTTTGTAAGTTATATAAACTATATTTCAGGGTTTACTCCTTTGCGGAAAACCTAAATGATTATCTTCTCAAACTAGCATGTAATATGTATAATCAATATAATCCTAGAAAATATAATAGAGACATTTAATATAATTACATTCGATAGATTTAAGATTTCAGTGAATCTAAACAGGGGTGGATAAAGTGAGTTAAATCTTTTTAAACCTTTATGCTCAAGAAAAACAATTAATTTTGCATAAAACGTTCTAATGATTTCGAGTAATTTTTTTTCACTTGCTGATTAAATTAATTACACGGGACTAACTTCCTTACCAAGCAAAGAGAGAATCCATAAAGGTTGAGGGTACTTAAAAAAATGTTAAAACGATCAAATTACTTTAAGATATAAATTTTTATATCAATTTCATTTCTTAAAAATTATTTAAATGTATTAATGCCGCCCAACCTGTCTAGTGGTCAGCGTACCTGATTACAGATGGGTGGGACCTGGGTTCGAATCCTGGCTCGGGCATGAATGTACTTTCTCTCTCTCTCTTTCTTGTCTTTGTCCTTTGTGTGTGTGTGAATGGTTGCCCACCCTATAAAGGGGTACCTATGGCATGCGTGTACTGAGGAAGTCGGACTCCACTCCAAATATGGTTCAGTTGGAAATGTGGAGCAGCGCACCCCATATTGCCAGCCAGACTGGCACACGACAACAACAACAAATGTATTAATAGTACATTGTAAAGAATATAAAGATGAATTGAAAGGTGCTATTGAGACTTAAAAATTTTCTATGAAATTCTTGTGCATCGTCCTAGGGTAAAAAAAAAAAAGGCTCTGTTTTATCTCAAGCTTTGTTGTAGTCTCTAATAAGTCTAATGTCACACACTCTACTCATGAGAAAATTCTAGTTCAAGTTTGTTTCTCATTTGTGATTCTATTTGTCCAAAACACTTGTGTCCAACAGTAGACTGACCTCCAACGGAAGGGGAGATTTCTCCTCGAAATAGAACTATAATGTAGTGTAGAGAATTGCCTTTCTATAATCAAAATATGATGTAATGGGGGAGAAGCGAAAATTAATTACCCTCAAATTGAAAGAAAATACAGTTTACTTTTTCTTGTTACCGTTAACCTGGATAGAATAACGTTATTTCCCAAATAGCTTTAGTTAAACTAACAAATTTTCGTTTTTAGTGAATTGTGCTATTTCGTTAAGAAACCTATGGACTTCGTTGGAAAATGTTGACTTTTGGTTATCTATATTTTCTGTCTATCGTGTATTCTTTGCAATTTGCTTATTTAACAGCGATTTTTAGCCAATATGAATATTTATCAATATACATGTGCTGTTCTGAAACTTAAAATTAAATTTCTTATATTTAAAATTATTTGAAATAAAATATTTAAAGTTTAAGCATTTTTGAAAATAATTTTGATTTAACTTTTAATTTTGTTGCCGTTATATTAACACTTCATGTTGAAATGTTCTTTTTTCGAGCTTTAAAAGATCAAATGTATTAATGTTTTCGTTACATATTTCAGTACACATAAAATGTATCTTGATAATTAAGTTTTAATTTTAGGTTATATATTTCGACTTATAAAAAAGCATGTTTTAACTTTAAGAAAACCCTTTTAGAGGAATATAATGCAATTAAACAGAATTATTGTGCATTGTAAAAAGTTACAGTTTAGTAATACTTTTGAATGCAATAAATTAAATGAAAAATATTGCGGTAAATAATTCAGAATAAAAATAAGCTTGTATTTTAATATACATAAACTCTTATTTTAATAAATAAATATATTTTTCAACTACAAGTAGTCTTATTAAACATTAAAAATATTTGAAAGTTTTCATTGGGAAAAATAACCGACTGAGAAAATTTCTCTAAATAAATTCAGGAGATATAAATGGGAAAACTTCCTTTATTATCTGAGTACCAGAAATTCCTGGCTTTGTTTTTCGCTCAAAAGTCATTGTTGTCACAAGAGGGCTAATTAAACAAGGCCCATTTATTTAAAGTCTAATTCCTGGTAAAAAAATAATTAATTTGAATCATAATTATTTGTAAAAAATAATATTCAGTGTATCAATTTTGGAAAAAATTATAAATTTATACTGTTCGGCTGAGGATATTTCTGATATTATTAATAAAAAATATATTAGTAGATAATTTTATTTTAAAAAAACTAAGTCTTAAGCTCAATTGAAGCTTTTCATAATTTCGTATAATGATATTTTCTTAAAAAGGAGTTTCACTTCAATTAATTCTTTCAACATCTGTTGCTATTTGTGAATGTTCATTCAGTAAATTAAATTAATTTTGACACATTGACGATCAACCAATGGGAAAAGATCGCTTAACTAACTTAATATTTTTAAATAGAAAATAAGAAAAATTGATGAAGTGATTGATCAATTAGCTTCATCAAAAGCAAAGAATATGTATGCAGTATAATTAATACATCAGATTATTTTGTTGTTAATAATAAGTGTACCTACTTATATCTGTAATATATATTAACATGCTTTCATTGCTTAAAATACTCAATAAATTATAAATGGGAAATTTTAAATATATACTTAAACTTTGTCTCGAATGTATTTAGATTTATTCATTGAAAATAGCCAATATGAGTAATGGTGTAAGCAATATCACAAACAAGACATTAAATTGATAAAATAAAAATGTTTACAACTGTCAGAAATAATTTTAAAATATATTAACACAAAAATAATTTCAATAAACTTTGTGTCATGGGAAGACATCAAATTCTGATTCTTGGTTATACAAGTTTAAAATTTTAACAACTCCTATGAACTATATAAATTAGAATCTGAATATAATCCACAAATCTAAAATCTGTCATACACATTTTCTTACTATTTAGTTTCTTTATGTGGGATCTTTGAATTCTGGTTTAATTAACAATATATCAGCTCCTTCTCAATCAGTTCTAATTCATTTTATATACCGCAGAGAAGAATAACTTTATTATTTAAAAAACGCCAGACTTTTAAAAATTTAACTTTCTAACGCAAAAGCCAATGTCATTCTTTCGAAAATTGGGGTAGATAATGTCAAGCAAATCTCACACAAAAAGTGAGAATCATATTTCGCCAGCGCAGCATTTTTGAGGCTGGAAATAACTTCAAGATACTTTAGTTGGAATGTAGGGGGTATAAACCTCTCATTGTAAACATTTTTTGTTTATCTTCAATAAGAGAATATATTTTTATTTAGTGTAATGAAATTGTTTCCAGTTGGACGTATTCATTTTATTCAAATTTCACTGTACTTAGCTTATTTAAACAAAATCCCTTTGAAATAACGTTTAAAATATTCCACTTTATTATGTTATTTCCTGTTAACCTATTTTTCTAGTATATCGTATTTTTTATGCATTTAACGTAACATCTGATTTATATTCAAAATGAATGTGTTATTTTTTTATGATTATAAAAGGTACACTTTTATTAATTATTATTCACGCCATTTGGAAAACAATTCTATTTATATAAATGCTTTTTATTTGAAAAAAGAAAGATTAACCCTCTTAAACAAAAGTGTTCTTAATAAATCTTTGTTTTTGATAATTTATCAATACGAAATGCAATGTTTTACAATGAATTTCTGGGCAATTAACAATCAATTTTAAAAACTAAGATAATCTTCATTTTATTAAATATATTAAGCTATTTTTTTAAAAATATCTTTAAAAGTAAGATTATATTTTAATGTAAAAATATTTTTTCGTAAAATGTTTTCCTAATAATTATATAATTTAATGTGTGCGATTTTTTTTATTTATTTTGAATATGTTAATGTAACCAAATTCATGTTAGTGGATCGGTTATTTAAACTTAAAAAAAAAATAATAAATAAATAAATTTTAGAAAAATCGAATTGTTCAAAATAATCTATGCGTATCTTCAAATCTTAATTTGTTTACAAGATTTTAAATATTTGATTATTCCCCTATTTTAGGAATTTTTTTTTTTGAATAATTTGTTTTTATGATCTAACCTAAATTAAAAATCTTCAACAAATTGGATTAACCAAAAAAAGGCAAATAAAAAACTTAAAAATTTAACTTGCTTTTTGAACAATTTGAAGAAAGAAAATATTTTAAATTGAAATATATATATATATATATAGTGTAAAAAAAATCAGCCAATTTTTTTAATCAATCAGCCAATTGAATTAAAAGTCCCAGAAAACTCAAGTCCATTGTTTTATTTGCTTTCATAAAAATATTATTTAATAGTTTGTCTGTAATTTATTCTTTTCAAAAACTTTCGATTTGAGATTATCTGTAACAAAAGACCACCTTAATTATCATTCTGTAGAAATATAAAATACAATGTAATTTAGTAATAAATTATTTCATTTGACACTCTATTGTTAATTTTTGCATACATAAGCTAGGATCAACAGATTAATAAAGTGGCTTTCGTAAAACTATAAACACTCATACTCTAGTTAGGAATCGAACTTGTGAAGGGTTGAACTTAAGTCAAAACTCTAAGGTTATTGATCAGATACTTAACTAAATTTGGTGGAAACATTTTCTTTTTTTTTGAAACTATAGTTTAATAATGAATTCTCTCTTATTGCTTACAATCTCTATGACAAAAACTCCCACCTGAGAAAATTTTCATAATTTTTTTCTTCAATACTCGCAATGTTCAAAAAAATTCAATTCCATCAACATTTACACAAGTTAATGAATAATACAGTGTTTCTCAACCTTTTAGTATTCACGGCCCAATTTTCAATCATAATTTTCATCGCGCCCCCCCCTTCCTACCGCATACAATAAAATATATACAATAATAATGTATTTTGAGTATTTTGGCGCTAAACCTACACTACAACTTTAACTTTAAACTTTACAAATTACCAAGAACACCGAAATTTATTGACATTTTGCAACACCGATCCTCAGCATTGAAAAAACAAGAATCCTATGCTTTTTTATTGCTCTTACGTTCCGCCATGTCGGGCATTCTCACGGTTTCGCGAGAAGTTTCGATTTGTCCGGTCAGCAAAAAATTAAGCTAGGAGCTTGCGCAGATGTGAACAAATGTTTTCTCATAGGGAGAAGGAGAAAGTTCTATGTCGCCAATTTCACTTCCAGACAATCTCATTCGAGTCGATCCTTCTATCGTTGAATCTATTCTGAATGTGTATATTATATATATTTTCATGTAATTGCAATTCACCGTATTAAATATTCACGGCAGCAGACTTATGCAGAATCATGGATAAATTTTTAAGCGGGTGTAAGCGAGCATTAGACGATAGACAAGCTTCAACGAGTACATAGATGAGCGTGGTTCCGAAAATAAAATCAAGAAAATATTCTCAAGAATACTTAAATTTTGGGTTCACTAGTACTGAAGTAAATGAAGAAGAAAGGCCCCTGTGTATCATTTGCTCAAAAATGTTGGCGGCAGACAGCATGAAACCTAATAAACTTAAACGACATTTGGAAACGCTTCATAGTGAGTACATAAACAAACCCAGAGAATTCTTCGAATTAAAATTAAAATCATATGAAAAGCAAAAATCATTGTTTAAAAAAACTTTGTCTGTGAATGAAAAAGCTTTAATTGCCTCTTACAAAGTTTCATATAAAATAGCCAGATGTAAAAAGCCTCACACCATTGGTGAAGAGCTTATTTTGCCAGCCGCGATTGATATTGTAGAAATTATGTTTGGAGATAATTTTGCAAAACAAATACAGTCTATACCTCTTTCAAATGATATTGTTGCCCGTCGAATTGCTGGTATAGCTGAAGATGTAGAGTGTCAGCTTTTGTCGAAGTTGAGTTACAAATTGCTTTCAATACAACTCGATGAGGCAACAGATAGTAACAAAGATGCTCATTCCATTGCCTATGTTAGATTTTGTGATGATTTGTCAGTAGTAGAAGAATTACTTTTCTGCAAACCAATAGAACTCAAAGCAACATCACTATCTTTATTTGCTATCTTAAATGATTTTATAAACGAGGCAAACATAGAATGGAAAAATTGCGTCGGAATATGCACGGATGGTGCTCGTTCTATGTCAGGAAGATTCCAAAGTATTCAAGCACTTGTGAAACAAAAATCGCCACAGTGCGTCTGGACACATTGCATGATCCACAGAGAAGCTTTGGCTTCCAAAGAAATGAGTCCTGGTTTGAATATTGTGTTAACTACGATTGTAACCGTAGTAAATTATATAAAAATGAGACCCCTGAAATCAAGAATCTTTTCCGCACTTTATAAAGACATGGGTGCTGTAGATTCAGCGTTACTATTTTATTGCGAGGCAAGATGGTTATCACGAGGGAAATTTTTGCAACGTGTTTATGAATTAACAGAAGAAATCGCCGTTTTCGTAGAAGAGGAAAACAGACCGGAAGCTGAGAATTTTCGCGAAAGTTTATTTGTGTTGAAATTGAGCTACATGGTCGACATATTCGAGAAATTAAATAACTTGAATCTTCAACTGCAAGGAGCAAATACACATATATTGGATACGAGTGATAAAGTTAATGCTTTTGTAGGAAATTGGAATTGTGGACCTTAAAGCAAGAAAACTTAACAATGTTTGCAAATTTGAATGATTGTATTAAAACTTACAAGTCTGAAGAACAACATGCAAAAGTTGTTTTTGTAACCATTAAAAATCATTTAGCAATGCTAGCAAAGAATTTTAAAAAGTACTTTCTTGCTGACGACAAACTTATATCAAGTTAAAAGTGGGTGAGGGATCCATTTCAAAATACTCCCGAAGGACTCTCAATCGAAGAGGAAGAAACCTTCATAGACTTCACGGCAAGCGGCGAAAGCAAAAGACAATTTAGTAATAAATCACTATTTGAATTTTGGGCAGGAGTGGATGATGAGTTTTCTGCACTAAAAACAAGGGCATTTCGCATTCTACTACCATTTTCAACATCTTACCTTTGTAAAACTGGATTTTCTGCTTTGGCTTCTTTGAAGACAAAATATAGATCTCAGCTAAATATAGAAAAAGAACTGAGAGTGTCTATTTCTAATATTAAACCCTCCTTCGAAAAACTTTGCTCTGAAAGATAGGCCCAAGGAAGTCACTAATAATTATTAAATTTGTTTTTAATTTAGTAAGTTGTTTTAATTTAATAAGTTAATTATTAAATATGTCGAAATGTATTTTGTTTTGTATGTGTGTGTGTGATCTTTCCTTTCAGTCACTTAATCAGTTTTTTTAAATAACATTTTCTCTTGGATATGCTTGCGCCCCCACATTAGTGTGCTCGCGCCCCACTAGGGGGGCGCGCCCCACAGGTTGAGAATCAATGGAATAATATAAATTCGCATTAAATTTCTCTTTTACTACATTATAACTATTTAACCCTTCTTTGCATAATGGTGGAAATTTCCATCATAACCTATAATGCCCAAAAATTATATAAAAGAACAAGTTCACTTTAAGTTGATCGTGTTGGATACCTTTTTAATGCATAAAAAGAAACATAGCTGTAAATAAACAAGTGTCATTATCAGTGAAACGAGCTTAAAGTTGTCTCATTCCGCTGTTTGTTGTAGTTGCATTAAACGTATGATTTCAATTATAATTTTGATTGAAAATGAGTGGAAGAAAGGTTTGTAACACGTGTTTCTGTTATTTCCCTCTTTTATTTCAATTTAGTACTAAGCTAATGATCTAACTTTGGATGATGATGGAAATTTTTAGCATATTGTTTTTTGCTAAATTTATACTATAAATATATACTAAGATTTTTTTAACCATTTTTCCTTTAATTTTGAACATGAATTATATCAACTTGATTTATTTCACCAATAAAGAAAAAATCATGCAAAGAAGGGTTAAGTATTTTTAAACGATGAGTTCACATATTTCTTTTCATAATTAGTCCACGGTACAAATCCAGTTTTTTCTAAAAGAGGTTTAAATAGGATTTCTAAAAAACTAAGCGAAAAGTAAATATTATATAATGATAAAAAAAATTCCCATTTAATTTCTAGAAAATTTACTTAGTACCGTACATGCGTACTAAAGATGCAATCCTTTTCAATGGTCTCCCTAGAAATTCCTAGGAAGAGACACTGAGATTTCTTCCTGACGGTTTTTCTCGAAATTTAAGTATACATTTTTATATTACAATATTATAAATACTGTGATTAATTTAAAAATTATGCTTCTACTCCTTTTGATAACTTATTTCATCAGGAATAAGTTCCATACTTAAGTAAATAAAAGAAAAAATTGTTTTAATTCTTTTCGTTTCTGATAAGTTCTTCCTTCTGCGTTTTTGAAAGATTACAAAGCAAGAATGCGCTATCCTATACGGAGGATGACCCCACGCTTGTTCAAACACCCCCTAAAGAGATGGGTATTGTCTGTTCCTAAACGTTACTTGGAGAATTACATTAACCCTTCTTTTCTTCCTAACGGTAATTTATGAGTTTCTGAAACAGGTATCTGTCAAGCAGATGACTGAATGTTCAACAAGCAATAAAGCTCTGATTTTGATTTTCGTAAGCAAACAGTAAATCATTATAAAAAGTTTTATTTTCTTTAACTGAGATTTTTAAATTTCTCTCTCATAACTTTCAATTTACTTTATTTTAAAATGCAAAAATAATTAATAACTACGGAAATAATTTTAATTTTTGCGAATTTTAATTCTATTCAGAAAAAAAGTGCATCAAATAAATGGGAAAAAGAAATATTATACCGGTAACGAAAATGGAAAAGAAAATACAATACATTGATTATCCAGTTTTCCAAAAAAAAATCAAATTTGAACGAAAAATGACATTTCAATTTAGAAACCAAATGTAGCAAATTACATCAATCGTAAGATAGAAAAATTGAAAAAATTTATTTTCGTTGAAACTTTGGATTCCATATGCATTACGCATGTTTCTAAACCATATACATGTTTATTTAGCAAAGACAAAAAAAATTTACTTCAATTTAGCTCATAGATGTAATATTTATTGCTCACATGTTGCAAAATTGACGACAGACTTTATAGTAATTTTTGTACAAAATTCGATTGGGATTATAAACACTGAGGTGAATAGCTTAGTCGAGAGTTTTCGCTTTTTGTAGAAAGTGATAGAGAAATTCCCTAAAATCAAAGGGAAAAAGATTACCACGCACATTTTTTTGCTAGATCTGACTAAGTAGCACAAAGAAGCCGTAAGAAATTTTATTATGATAGCATTGCCAGAGTTTGAAAGAAAGAAGGGATTATGAAAAGGAAATTTCTTTTAAGAAAAACAGAAATTTTTTTCTGTAAGAAATGGATCTTTACTGTGAGTTAATCTTGATTAAGGCGAAATTAATAAAATTCATCTCGAGTTAGGTAGAGGGAAGCCTGAACGCGTATAAAGGGATGAATTAAATGAGCAAATGAAAGTTAAGAACGTAATCATCAACGTAAAATTTTCATCATTTGCATAAATTCCTGATTTATATAAGAAATGAAATATCAATTAAAATTCCTCTGTTAATAGTAAATAATATAAATCAACTGAAAAGAAGAAAACGAAATTATATTTGTGTTCGATAACATAGTTAAAACTATAATGGGAAAAATTAATTTAAGTAAATGTGTTCGTATATTTGTGTAAAATGGTTTTTTTCACTTACTTACTGTAAAATATAACTTTAGGTGACTTCTACCATTATAATAATAAGAAAAAATGTCGCTTTTCATTATTTCTTAGAAAACCTTTCTTCGTCGACACCTCACACCAACGATTTTTTTCTCACGATTTAAAAAATTTCTAATATATGCTGCTTGCATTAATCTATTTAAAAAACCTACGTGTTTAGCTTATCTCAAAATAAAATAAAAGAGAGACAACTTCAAACTTTTCCAAGCACGCGCATTACAAGCGAAATGTGGACCAAAGCTGTCACAATCTTTATTTCTACTAAATAGCCCATACGGAATGAAAAAGAAAGGGGCTTGCACTACGTTTCAAATTTCGAAATCTGTACAATGAAGGAGACAGGTTTAGATTCTTCGAAAGAAATCAAAGAAGTTGTCACTTCACCCGTAAACAACGGACCACACAGGAATTTTCCCGTTTAAGTCAACCGAGAAGAATCATTTGTCCAATGATTCATGGGTTAGACTCCTTATTTCTATGTTTGTACTGAATCTTTGTGACTATTCGGAATTTATCTCAAGTCCAATTATTTTTCGTATGTGACAGTTTATCATTAAGTGTCATAAAAGAGCAGAGCCATTATTTTCAGTCCTTTTTTTCTCTTGTGAGACCATCAAATATTCATAAGTATTGATCAGCAAACTTTATTTTTTTCTAGTTTAATGGTATAAAATATGCATTTCATAAAAAATATTTTTAAATTAATTAATTTTTCATAATGTGTAAATGGAGCTTTCATAGTAAAACAAAAATTTTAGTTATGTTTCATAATTTTTAAATAATTAATAAATTTAAGGTTGAAATAAGCACATGCAAAAGCAATGATAATTAAACATTTCCAAATAATTTTTAAAAAAAATTTATAACGCGTTTACCTCAAATTGCTGATATCTATTTTATCTTTTAATATTAAAATAATTTCTACTTAATTAGCAATGATTACATATTATTTTCCGATAATTTAAATTCTTAAATGCAGATTTTTTTTAAAAAAAGTTTTATCCTCAATCCTTTTATATAACCTTAATCTTTATTATAAGATTATTTTGAAACAAATCGAAAAAACTGCTAAAAAGCCAAATAATTGCATACATGTTCTTTTATCGAACACTCAACAAACTATCGATTATTGCCTCTTTATTTTGCCCGATGCTAAAATTTTCTGTCTGTAATATTATTTCCCGGTCATCGTATAGATGTTACGCATGAAAAACGCTGCTTTGAAAACTGC
>JAPDSC010096203.1:0-11900 GCA_026290005.1 Latrodectus geometricus
TTCAATCTTAAGTGTAATAGAGCCTCACAAGCTGCTATTTCAAGGTTAGCAAGCAGCCACAGTAAAAACCTGACTTTTGCAGCGAATCTTAAGTTTTATGCCATTTGCTCCAGATGTCATACTCAGCAGGCTTCTGCCGAGCACATACTTGACTGCCTGAAGATCTCAAGAGATGAGATTTACTCTTACCCCCTTCTTGTCCTTGACTACCTTTGGGTCAGCGGTCTTTTGGATCTTTTCTGACTTCGTCAGACAGCTGGAGGATTAGAAACAACAACAACCATTTGAATAACCCCTAATGTAGTAGAAATAAAATTTTTTGGTAGGTATTGGAATATTTAAAATGAAATTATGTATTTATCGATCATTTGTGCTGTATTTGGTAATAGTGAAATATAACAAATGCTTGGTATTCTTTTGAGACAGTTATAATAAGCTTCATATAACCAAAGTTTTAGATTTATAAATAATAATTTTTATTTTCGTATTGAGTAAAATTAATTAAAACTGAAAAATTTAAGACGGTTTTAAATTAATTATTATAGAATAGGCACTGTATCAGATTTCATTAGCAAATTATAAATTAAATCAACTCCGGGTTTTTTTCAAAAAATTATCAAAATTTTTAGGAGAAGAAAAAAAAGGCGTCGATAATCGAAATGGTTTACGTGCGCTCTCGATCCCAGCTTGAATGCGGTCGAAGAGGTGTTTGGTTCGATTCCTATCAGGCATCCTGAATTTTCAATATTCTTTGCGGTTGTCATCACGGTTCATAATTTTCTGAATGCAGTGTAAGCTGCATGATACATCGGTTGGTATACATAAGTTGAGTATGTAGACCGAGCCAGAGTAATGGCTTGGGGTCTCTATACTCAACGGAACTCAACTCACATTTCCTCTTGGACTTGATTCAATCTCTAAAGACAGATATGCCTATGTTCTTAGATGAAGATCTCGTTTCAAGCTTGATCAACTGTATAAATACAATCACCCCTACTAATTTTAAAAAGAGTTTTAAAATCTTTATATATATATATATATATATATATATATATATATATATATAAACATAATTCATTATTAATATTAATGCTTATATAAATTTCCCCTTTCTTATACTGTTACATTCTTTTTTTAATGAATTTGTTTATCTGTGTAATTTAACTAAACATTGCTTATGTTGATATTTATAAAATTTTATCGTTTAATTTCGACATTTAAGTAAATAATTAATTTTTAAGTTAAGAATCCAAGCACGAAGCTGTATTGTGGTTAGGAATTGCGGTGTTACTTGTTTGGACAGAAACTGTTACTAATAAAATCGCAGAGGAAATTTTGAATGCATAGCTTTCTGAGTTGTATGGACAAAAATAATTTCTGGTGCTCTGTATCATTATGCACTCAAACGTTTTTTTTAACTAAAATTTAAATTTTAATTTGAAAAAATATTTATTTTGTTTTAAGGAAGTAAAATTATTTATACTAAAACAAAAAAAAGAAAGAACAAAATTGAAAAATATTGCCTCATTGAAAGTATTCGTGACAAAGAATTAAATTATAATGGCATTTCCCTTATTTGATGTAATAAAATGTAGAAAACCATTAAAACATTGACTTTGGTTTTAATAAATTTATTCTTTTTTAACTTGGCATTTTCCTTTTTAAAAATTGATATTTTCGTATTTTACTACCTGTTTTTGTGTATAATTTCAATAAATATTGGTAATGTGTTGATTCCTGTATAGTTTATTTTTTACTTTAGAATTTCTATTTTATAGTTTGGACTGTGTGCGCAAAGTTGTATTGTAGTTAGAGTACTCAGTTGTAACATGCAGAGGAAAATAAGAGCCTTTGTCCATTCTGAATTATATGATCAAAAATAATTTCTGATTCTCTCTTTATTACTATATACTAAAATATGCATGCAAAGAGTTATGTTTTAAACTTTATCTTAAAAATATAATATTTACTTTCAAGAACAGAATTAACATTTATACAGTCATAGAAAGACATTGTATCACATAAGAAGTGTTAATGTTTTATGAAGACATTAAATGAAATCAAGATCGCTAGATGATAACCAATATTCTCGATTGAATTTATATCAAAGGAATTTTCTGACTAAGAGAAAACATAAACCCATACTGGTTTTTTTTTCAAACCTTCGCTCCTAAGCTGAAAGTCTTAAGACACCTCTCATCTTTTTGCTGGTAGATGTCATCAGCCTGAAGATACAAGCATAGTCATAGTCCACCAGAACAGGTAAATATTTTTATTGGTACATTGGGCCTTTCACAATGATAAATGAACAGAGAATGCTAAAAATAATTTCCAAGACCAAAATGCTAAGTCTAGCTACAGTATTTGGTTATTCACTTCGACGTCAAAAGCGTTTGCTGATGCTGATCATATTAATGTCACTGAAACAAGTGTGTGCATTTATATCTATCTATCTATCTATCTATCTATCTATCTATATATATATATATATATATATATATATATATATCTAAATGTGCTATAGTTGCCCTGCTTGGTGCGTTTTCAAAAACGCTGATGTCATGTTGAAAATTCTACCATTATTTTAATGTGAAATTTAATTAAACCAATGAAAAAATAAAACAAAAGAGTAATTAATGAGCATACGCGAAAAAGTGCTTCAAATTCGCGGATTGGCAAAGAAGGGGACCTAAACCACAATTTAATCTTTGAGTGAATCAAGTATGCTTAATAATGTAAATTTTTAGATAGATTGCAATTCAACGTTAATCATAGAATATGCTAAAATTTTTCATAGTTTTTTTCTATATAACTCTGAGTCTGTAAACAAACTGGGTTAGACCTATTCTGAGACAGTATACGAAAAAGATAAGTATGTTAAATACTTAAAATATAAAAAAAACATTTCTCTGAGTAAAAGTTAAAAATATTTAGTTACTTCCGATCAAATTGAGTTACATTATATCTTTGAATTATAAATATAGAAAATACAGCTGAATAATTTTTTTCATGCGATCACATAATTCCATGTGATCACAGAATATCACATTAGTTGCTCTCCATATTTCTTCTGTGTAGTTCAATAAAAATCGATTGCTTTGGTAAACAGCATCTGTAGTACTTGTAGAAATTGTATACATAGTTTAACACATTAAAGTTACACATTACTCACAAAAGTCGCTGGTCAAAGAGTGTGAAAAATACATATTTATATTTCAAAAAATTAAATTTAATCGATTATAAACTCACACAAAATAACCTTATGAAAAAGATTTTCTTTTGTTTCTAATAGCGGGCAACCTAGAGCAAACATAGTTCATTAGCCGCAACAAGACCGGAAACTGCTTCTCAATTTATCATTCCCCGGTGGGCACCAGGGTACAAAGTCACGGAGATACGAGTAGCATCGCGCATGCCACACCACCATAAACCCGTTTATAGGGTCGGCCACATTCATCCATCATCAAAGGAAAGGACAAGAAACACACAGAGAGAGAAAGTACATCCCTCCCCGAGCCGTGATTCGAACCCAGGGCCTCCCCATACGTGCATCAGTTACGCTAACCGCTAGCCAGGTTGGGCGTCTATGAAAAAGACCTGCACATCAAATTTATCGCGTGAAGGGCATAATTTCACAAAATGAGGAATGAAACAGCTTTTAAATAAAATTATTTTTTTAACAGGAAGTTAATTTCTTTGTGACGAATTCAATTTTAAGCATCAATCTATTTTTAAATCAAAGTTGCAAATAGTTATTAAATAATATAAAATGACTTTTCCTATAAAATAATATAAAGCTCTCTATAGTATTTTATATTTTGCCACTATTCATTAAGCAAACTTTCTAAAAATATTTATAAAAATATCCCACGAATGTTTCCAAATCTGCAATTAACAAAATTTAATCAGTTAATCAAAATTTAACCTGTTTTATCTTTCACATAAATAATGATCGAAATCATAGACCTTTTTTACTTCTAAAAGTGAAATGCTTTTAAACATAACATTTTAAATAATTAATGGATATTAAAATGCGTAATGTGTCAAGTAGCCTTAGGGGCAGTAATAAAAGCAGTTATACTCCTGGGCATTGAGTCAAACAGAGATTGGATTTCATGTACAGGTACAGATGTCCATGCAGCTTCAACACGATGCCACAGTTCATCAACCGTAGTGACTGGCGTTTGGTGACGAGCCAGTCGCTCGGCAACCAATGACCAGACGTTTTCTTTTGGTGTAAGATCTAAAAAACGTTCTGGCCAGGGAAACAACCGAATATGTTCCGTATCAAGGAAGGTCCGTAAAATACTGGCAACATGCGGTCGGGCATTATCCGGCTGAAACGTAGGATTTCGCAGGGCTCGAATAATGGGTAGAGAAACAGGTCGTAACACACCAGAAATGTAACGTGCACTGTTCAAAGCACCGTCAATGCGAACAAGAGGTGACCAAAACGTGTATCCAATGGCACCCTATTCCATCACGCCAGGTGATAGGCCAGTATGACGATGACGAATGCACGCTGCCAGTGTGCGTTAACCACGATGCCGCAAACACGGATGCGACCATCATGATGCTGTACACAGAACCTGGATTATTCTTAAAAGATGACGTCTCGCCATTCGTGCGGTCAGGTTCGTCGTTGATCACACAATTGAAGGCGCTCTTGTCTATGACACAGCGTCAAGGGAAACCGCAACCATGGTCTCCGAGCTGAGAGTCCATGCTGCTGCAAACGTCGTCGAACTGTTCGTGCAGACACTTGTAGTCTTCCAAACGACCCCGTTTCTTGACTCACGGCTCATGACGTGGTTGCACGATCCATTACGGCCATGCGGATAATACGCCTGTCTTCTCGGCTGCTAGTGATAGGTGGCCGTTGAGATCCCACATGGCGTTCCGTATTACCGTCCTGAACCCATCGATTCCATATTCTGCTAACAGTCATTGGATCTCGACCGATACGAGCAGCAATACTGCGATAAGATAAACCGCAATCCCGGTACGCTTTAATTCGACCTTTATCAAAGTCAGAAACGTGCTGGTACGCATTTCTCTTTCTTACACGAGGCATCACAACAACTTTTCACCAGGCAACAACGTTCAAATGCAATTTGTGTATGAGGAACCGGTTGAACAATTTCCTCTTTTAAACACAATGTAAGTGTCGCTACTGGCGCCTGCTTTGTCCGAATGCGCTGAAAAGCTAATCATTTGCATATCACAGCACCTTCTTTCTTTCGTATAAATTTCACGTCTGTAGCATGTCGCCTTCTGGTGTAGCAATTTTAATGAACAATAGTGTATTTGTAAATATCAAAGCAATGAAATTAATCATATAAATAGTTAACAAAATACAAAAATATCAACAGAAATCTTGCCGGATTTAAGATTTTAAAAACTCAAGCAAGAGTAAAAACAAAATTTACCCTTTTTTATAACTTCAAATAAGGTTAATGTTAATTTTATTTAATGTTTTCTTTTACCACTGATATTTCAGATGTTCTAATCTATGAAATTAAATAGTTTGTAAAATTTGGGCAATATATATTCATTAAATTCAACAAAAATTATATGTAGATTAAGTGCATCTAAACATTTAATAAAAAATTAAAATATCAATAGAATACGATCAAAATTGCTCCGCTGAAAAAATGTACTGAAAAACATTACGGGAAATAAATATAATGCCATTTTTAAAGCACTAAATAAGTGAGGTATCAATTTCTAATAATGACTTTTAAAACCGACATTTCTGATTGTACTATTCCCTTCGATGTACTATCCCTTCGATTTTTATATATAGTATAAATATTAATTCTGTACATGTAAGAGAAAATCTCATTTTTAAAGGGAAGTTTAAATTGAAATTTAAAAAAAGAACAAAGCACTATTGAATTTAAAGCGATACAGATGATCAGATATTATTTTTGATCATATAATTCAGAGTGGAGGCTTAGATTTAGATTCATCATTTCCTGTGCGTTTTCTCTCGCATTAGCTTCAGGCAATACAGAGCGCTCTAACCACAATGCAACTTCATGCACGACTTCTTAACACTGAAATTAAATAGTTAGTACAAAATTGAAATTAAGCAATATATTTATAAAAATCCACATCTGAGCAATAAGATACAGTAAAAATAGAAAATGTGGAAATTTCAATAGTTTGTAAAAACTATTAAAATGTTTTCTCTTTTTCTTTAAAAAAATATGTAAATTCATAAAAGCATTCTTAAATATCGTACGAAATCCAAAAGGAAATGATGTTAATCCATCGCTCTGCTTTCGAGCTCGTGCCCGCATCTTTCTTGTTAAGCGATACTGAGCACTCTAACCACAATACAATTTTGTTCACGGCTTCTAAAAATGAAATGAAATATATGGTAAAAAATAGAAATTAATTAATATTTTTAGAAATATCAAAAGCAATATTTAATGAAATTGCACGCATAAACAGTTTATAAAATATCAAATATCAAAGAGAAATCCTGCAAGATTACAGATTTTAAAAACTAAATTAAAAGTAATAACAATGTTTTCCTATTTTTATAGCATCAAATAAGTGACATTTTAATTACATTTAATAATATCTTTTGCTACCGATATTTCTGATATTTTTGTCTATAAATATAAATAATTAGTATTTAGTAAAATTTAAGTAATTCGATAAGTTAAACAAGAGAAGTATTTAAGGAAATTGTACCTACACATTTAGTAAAGAACGATAATATCAATAGAATAGTAAAAAATTGCAACTATGAAAAAGTATACTGAAAAATATTAAGAAAATTATTTTGCCATTTTCTATAACACTAAATAAAGAGGATCTCAATTTCATACAATGTCTTTATATGAAACCGATATTTGTGATTATATTATATCTTTCGATTCATATAGTATAAATATTAATTCTGTTTATGTGAAAGAAAATGTAATTTTTTCAAAAGTAAGATTTGAATTGAAGTTAAAATAAGAACACACAGTTGATCCATTTTAACGTAGAGGGATGCAGAGAAGAAATTACTTTTTATAATATCAATGAAAGAGATGAGTATTTTATTTCATCATTTCCTCAGTATTTTCAGTCATATCAGCTTCAGACGAGTCAGGTATCAGATAGCGCTCTAACCACAATACTAATTCCTGCGCAGCGTCTTAACTATAATATTTAATAATTACATGAAAGTTGAAATTATATATATATTTATAAAAATCATGCTGAAAAATATTTAATCAATAGCAAATATATACAGTAAGGAAGAAAAAGGAATTATCAATTGAAATATATTAAAATTTAAGATTTTACAAAATAAAATGTAATAACAATGTTTTCCCGTTTTGTATTTCCGACCCATGAACATTATTTTTCCCATTTTGTGCTTCAAACGAGCCAGGCAACACAAAGCGCTTTAACCACAATACAATTTTCCGTAAACGGCTTCTTAACTGAAAAATTAAATATTTAGTAATAATTAAATTACTCAATATATTAGGTTGGGGAAAAAGAAATCCATTATTTTTGCGTGAACTTTTTGTAATTTCTTTCAGATTCGCTTTGTAAAAAGGTTTAAAACAGTTTTCATGTAGATTTTTAGGTCTTGTGCGAAGCTACGACTGTCGACATGCTGTCAAGTTTGATAATTTTTGATATTTTATAGACATTCTCGACGATGTTGTATCCATGCGAGATGCATCTTTAGTATTCAAATACCCAAACGGAATTGACGAAACCAAAATTGTGAGTAACTGGTAGTTACAGTCATATATAGGACGATGAACACCTTTCACAATTTTAGCCACCTGGTTAGCATTTTCGCCTTTATAAAAGAAAGTACACAAAAAAGAATATTTTGGCATTTTTATAGAAACAAATATGCGGAATATATATTTTATACAATGACTTTTTATGACTATGATATTTCTGATGATACTAATATCTTTCCCAATTAATTTAATACACATATAAATTCTGTATAGAAGAGATAAAGGCATTTTTGAGAGTAAGATGTATTTTGAAATTTAAAAAAAATACACATTGCTTTCGTATTTTAATGTATATTGAAGCCGAAGGCCAGTATATTTATATGTAATCATATAAATCAGAATAGTTCTATACATTATTTCTGCGTTTTCTTTTTTCTTTTCACCCGTAAAGCAGATTCATAGTTAAAGGGAAAAAATTTTTTTCACGCATTTAAATGTATAAAGATACAGAGAATCAGAATTTGTTTTTGGTTATTTAAATGGGAACAATATAAATATGAAAATAAAAATAGACTTACCATTTCCGCTACGTTTCTCTAGTACCAGCTTCAGTCAAGTCAGACAACACAGGGCGCTTTAACCACTTTACAATTTCTTGCACGGTATTTTAACAATAAATTTAAATGTTTAGTATAAATTAGAAATTAATAAATATATTTATAAAAATCAAAAGCTGTGTTTAAAGAAAGTACTCACAAAAAAATTTAATAAAATATATTTCAGATTGGAAAAACTAAACTCTAACAGAATTTATAACGATGTTTTCTTATTTTCTTTTTTTATTCATTTATTATTTTCTTTATTGTATCAAACAAGCGTCATGTCAGTTTTATTTAATGTGTTCTTTTGCCACCGATATACCTGATATTGTCTCTTAAATTAAATAATTATTATCGAGTAAAATTTAATAAATATATTAAACGAATTCAACACGAGTAATATTTACTGAAAGTGCACCTAGAGATTTAATAAATAAAATAATATCAATAGAAAAATTGAATATTTTGAAAAAGTATATTGAAAAAAAGTAAGAACAATGTTTTGCCATTTTTTATTCCATCAAATAAGTGGAATATTTATTTCATACGTCTTTTAAGAAACCATTATTTATGATACTATATGTTTCGATTTTTATAATATAAATATTAATTCCATTCATCAAAAAAAAATTTTTTAATGTAAAATTTATATTACAGTTTAAAAAATAACTCATAATCTCTCACATTTTAATGTATAGCAACTCAGAGGATCAGAAATTATCTTTGATCATAGAAATCAGACTGTCGAAATTGATTCATCATTTCCTCTGTGTTTTCATTCGTATCAGCTACTATCTAGTCAGCAAGGCTGTGCACTCTTACCACTATACAATTTTAAGTACGTCTTCTGTGCTATAAATTAAAGTAATCAGTATAAAGTCAAAATTGAACAATATATTTATAAAAATTATCATGTGAGCATTATTTAATGAAAATAAATACATAAAGCGCAACAGTAAAAAACTAAAGTATCATGACAAAATTGAAAAATTTCATTGTTGAAAAACTATTTTTAAAAAATAAACAGAAATTTTTCTTTTCTTTATATATATATATATATATTAGTTATAAAGTAAAAAAATTATATAAATATTGCAGAAAATAAAGGCAATAAAAGTGAATCGGAAATTTTTCTTAAATTCATAAAAAGGCGAAAATATATTTGAGGATATTTTTTATCATGTTCTCAAATAAAAAAATAAAGTGTGTTCTTTAGCATAGAAACGTGAATAACAATATTAAATACTTGTATATTTATGTATTTCAATGTTAAATATCACATTTTATATTTTTTGTGATCTATTTATATCTATATTAAAATATATCACCTTTTTTTATTTTTTAAGAAAAATCTATCAATTTATATAAGAGTTTTATGTAAGAAATATTCTTCTTTATTTTATTTATTTACTTTATAATATTCTCTCTATAAATTACTTAATTAAATGATAAAATACTTAATGATTTTTCTATCATAAAGTCTACTAATTATTTATAACATGGAATTATTTGTAACATTCCATAGATTGATATTTTCAATAGAGGACAACAACGTATAGAAAAAGCACTTTACACCTGGCATGTCACTTTGACATTAAAACCTTTCAATCATATTAAATCATTATAATTAGTTTGTAAATTATTGAGAAATTACCACCCATTTTTTTACGCATTCACGGTTAAGTAAAATTATTCTTTGTTGTTAAAACTTAATTCTTTTTTATTGGGATTAAAAATCAAACCATCTTATTATACATTATTTTACTAACACGAAATTTCATTAGGAGGAAAGATTAATCAGTATTAGATTGCAATTCAGATCATAAATTTCAGATAAAGCTTAGTACATTCTTTACTCGTGATCGAATAGAACATTCAATTTTAGAAATAATGCACAAACCACTCTACCCACAACCCAACATTTTGCACATCACCCCGACTAAATGCATTGTAAATACCATGTGTAGTTTTTCAACATCCATGAAGAAGTTTTACATTTTAAAGTAGGATTAAAATTTATTAATATTTTTTAAACCTTATTATTAATGTAAATTTTCATTTTTATAAAATGCCTATTTTTATATAATAAGAAGCTTTACATCTTAAATTAAGTTTTTTGTTAAAAACTTGTAATATTTAAAACTGATGTAAGTTAATATAAATTTCCTTACTGAAAAAATTATATAGTGTATCAGATTCCAGTTTTAACCATATAAATTTCATTTTTCATAAAATTCAATAAAAACAGAATTTGCATCTAACATTGAAATTGAATAAGATAAAATTTTCTTATTGAAAAAAAAATTATACAAAGGATCAGATTTTCATATAGATCATGCTCATCAGACAAATTTTCCTTCATCCTTTCCTTTTTATTGAATCGAACATATTCGACAGTCAATAAAGCACTCATGACTGTATCCACAACGCTACGAGCGCCACGTTCAGCATCTCAAAATTTCATTTAAAAAATATCGAATAAATATGAAATAATTATACATATTTATGCGCTTAAAAAATCCAATAGTTTATATTAAAATTTAATAAATTATGAAATTTCATTATTCTAAAATTTCTAACACTGCTATAAAAAGGTTTACATCTTGCATTAAGGTTAATGTCAGTTAAGATGAAGTTTTCATAGCGGAAAAATTATATAAAGGATCAGATTGTAATTTAGATCAGGGACATCAGACAAACCAATCATCATCCTTTCCTTTTATTTTATTTTAAGCGAACATATTTGACAATATAGCATTCACTACTATATCCACAATGCTACGAGCGCAACATTCAGCACTTTATAAGTTAATTGAAAACATATCGAATAATTATGATGTAGGCATAAAGATTTATGCGTTTAAGGAATTTATTCATTTATTTTAAAATATAAAGTGTGTGTGTATGCACATGGTGCAGTTAGGTATAATTATTCAAAAATAGTAATAACAATATTAAGTTAACTTAGTATTTTCTTACTATAACGATCACATGTGAGCTCTTTTTGATTATAAATCATTCATATTAAATAAATAGAAAATATTTATTTGGGAAAACATTTTTATTTTACTATATGATTTGTGTTGTAAAATCTTATGTTACAGGGCTCGGGATATTAAATAAAAATGTTCACGACGATAAAAGTTCCTCGTTAAGATCATGTACATCAGAAAAATATTCCATCATCCTTTCCTCTTAATGGAATCGAACATTTTCGAAAGTCTTTATGGCACTCATTACTATATCAACAATGGTACGCGCTCAATGTTTAGCATCTAAAAATTATATATATTAATTATATTGTTAATTATATATATCCAATTATATAAAACTATTATACTCAATCTCGGTTTTCAAAAAATTTGTTCTTTTATATTAAACTTAAATTGTGTTTGTGTGCAATTTTCCTGTAGTTAAAAATTATTCTAAAATATTAAAAAGGATGTTAAATCAATGTGGAGATTACTAACTGTAGAGATTGCATATGAGCTATTTTCGATTATAAATCTCATTTATTATAAATAAAAAAATAATCTATACTTTGATAGAATTGGCATTTTACAATAAGCTTTGTGTTTCAAAATCTTATTTTTTA
>JAPDSC010096203.1:24908-41083 GCA_026290005.1 Latrodectus geometricus
ATATATATATATATATATATATATATATATATATAAATTTTTTAAAAGTAAAAGTGTAAAAGTTAAAAAAACGAGATTGAAACATTTTAGTGATACAGAGGATCAGAACTCATTTCTGATCATACAATTCAGAACACTAGTCATTCATCATTTCCTCTAAGTTTCATTAGTAATAGCTTCAGTCTATTCAGGTGTATCTGAGCACTCTAACCACATTACAATATCGTGCGCAGCGTCCCGAATTTAAAAATCAAATAATTACTGAAATGATGAATTTAAACGATAAATTTATAAATATCAGCATCAGTAATGTTTAGTGAAAGTACACATAAATAAATTCATTAAACAAAGAAAGTATCAGTATAAAAAGGGGAAATATATTTATAGAACCATTATTAATAATAATAATAAAGAAATTATACAAAATAATGAAGAAAATGAATGATTAAAAAATAAGTGATAGTTTTCTTCTCTATAAAAAAGGCAATAAATAATTTTTAAGCTATCCTTAATTGGATCCCCAAATAATTAATAAAAACGATGATTACCATAAAAATGCGAATAAATTATTATTATACATTAAAGCATTTTAATTCTAAATATAAATTTTTTTATATTTTTTCGGGGCATCTACTTGTAGATATATTAAATTGCATCATTTTTGTTTTTAAGGAAAAGAGTTATAAACTTATTTAAGAAACATTCTGTTTCAGAATTATTCTTTTTTTATTTTACAGCTTTTCTTTCTTTATGATAATGTTTATATCCTTAACTTATTTAAATAACACAATACTCTTAATGAAATTTTTAAAATATAAAATCTACTGATGAATTATTACTGAGTTTAACTAAAGTTTTCTGGGGATTTTATGACAAATACACAGTTCAATATGATTTGATGTCAATTTAATAGAAATAAAAATTAATGATATTGATACCGAAAAACAGCACTTCACACAGATTACTCTGAACCTTTTATTTGTAAAATTCCATACTTTGAATAGAGAAATGAAACATACGCAGAGATACCACAATACAACTTACATATCACGTTTGATTTTAAATTTACTATCTTATCTAATAAAGCACGCACGAAATTCTTTACATTTAGACCGTAAATTTTTGAGAGGATACCTCTCAATAACTTACATTTTTACTTTGAATTAGAATCAACCTTCTTTGTAAAAAAAATGGTAGATGTAACATTCTCGTTGGAGATTATCATATAGAGATATGCTACTCTGATAATATCTATTAAGTTTTGTGACTCATTGTTGTATCTCATTTGTGTTAAACTGCATTGGTCTATTTAAGCTTTCAGGAAGTAGCTTTGGTGATTCACCGTTTGTAAAAGGTCATAAAAAGGATGTGAAAAGCAGCTTCTGTGAATCCGAGGATATGAGCACCCGAGGTGGAGGTCTGTATTGACTTCGGAGACCTCTGGATCCTTTCGGACAAACATTCCTCTTTACAACACTTCTACAGCTGGATAACTGTTGGAGATAAAACAGGTATTTCCATTCTTCAGAAGATCAGGCTTATCTCTTGGTCCTATGATGTCCATTTTCTGTGGATCCCCTTACATATCAACATATTTGGCGATGAGCGCGAAATAGCTTGGCCAAAGAGGACTGCAGCAATTTTATTTCATTTTCCTCGGCCCTTACCTGTCCCTATCCTTCCATGCCACCACTGGTATGCGGGGAAAGAGCCAGGCTCTTTCTTCAATCTTCAGTGTAATAGAGCCTCACAAACTGCTGTTTTAAGGTTAGCAAGCGGCCGCAGTAAAAACCTGACTTTTGTTGCGAATCTTAAGATTTGTGCCATTTGCTTCAGATATCAAGATAAGCAGGTTTCTGCCGAGCACATACTTGACTTCCTGAAGATCTCACGAGATGAGATTTACTCTTCCCCCCCTTTCCTGTCCTTGCCCACCTTAAGTTCAGCGGTCTTTTGGATCTTTTCTGACTTTGTCAGACAGCTGGAGGAATAAAAACAAAAACAACCATTTGAAAAACCCCAAAAGTAGTAACCCCGAATGTAGTAGACATAAATTTTTTGGTAGGTATTGGTATTTTCAAGATGAAATTATATGTTTATCGATCATTTGTGCTGTGTTTGATCATAGTGAAATATAGAAATGCTTGGTATTCTAGTGAGACAGTTACAATAAACTTCATATAACCAAAGTTTTATATATACTATAATATTTCTTCCATTATAAAATAATTGATAAATTATTACAATTAATAAATGTAAACCTTATTTGAACTATATATAAACAATAAGAAAAAAATTTTAGATTTATAAATATCAATTTTCAATTTCGTATTGAGTAAAATTAATTAAAACTGAAAAATTTAAGATGGTTTTAAAATAGTTATTATAGAAGAGGTCAATATGCACAGTATCAGATTTAATTAGCTAATTATAAATTAAATTAACTCTAAGTTTTCTTCAAAAAATTATCAAGCTTTTTAAAAGAAAAAAAGGCACTGATAATCAATTAGGATAATCGATAATAATTGGTTTATATATATATATATATATATATATATACGTACACTCTCTATCGTAACATGAGTGTGGTAGACAAGGTGTTTGGTTCGATTCTACTAAGGCATCCTGTATTTTTAATACTCTTTGGTTGTCTTCTTGGTTTATTAATTTCTTGAATGCAGCGTATGCTGCACGATTAATCAGTTGGTCTACATACATCAACCGATTAATCATACAGCATAAGTTTGGTCTTCATACTCAATGGAACCCAACTTACACAATAGGACCCAACTTCTTGGAGTTGATTCAAACTTTAATGACAGATATGCATATGTTCTTAGCTGAAGATCTCGTTTAAAGCTTTGTCATACAGGGATAATTTTAAACTGGACATCTAACAACCTTTTTCTGCCGCTCAGAGTGGAATGAGATCATATGATCCCGTGTCATGGTTTAATCAACTAAATGGATACCATCACTTCTTTTAATTTTTAAAAGCGACTTAGAATCTTCACACACACACACACACACACATATATATATATATATATATATATATATATATATATATATATATATATATATATATATATATATATATATATATATATATATATATATATATATATGTTCCCTGGGGATATTGAGCCATGAGACCTCCAGTTCAATGGTTAGCTTCACTAGATTACAAGTGGAAGGAACCATGCGACAAACAAATAGATCGCGAGATGGTAACCAATATTCTAGATAGAATTTAGATCAGGGGAATTTTCTGGCTAGGAGAAAACATAAACGCATACTGGTTTTTATCAAACATTGCACGTAAACTGAAAGCTTTAAGACACCTGGCATCGTCCTGCAGGCAGATGTCATCAGCCTGAAGATATAAGCATGGTCATAGTCCACCAGAACAGGTAAATATTTGTATTTGTATTGGTACATCGTGCCTTTCACAATGATAAATGAACAAGGAGAATGCTAAAAGTCACTTCCCAGACAATAATGCTACGTCTGGCCACAGTTTTTAGTTATTTGTTTTGATGTCAAAATAATTTGCTGATCATATTAATATCTCTGATCTATGTGTGTGCATTTATATATATATATATGTTTGTGTGGGTCAAAATGTGCTTAAAGTAACCTGCTTGGCACGTTTTCAAAAATGCCTATTCCATGACGAAAATTCTACCGCTATCGAAACTTAATTAGCGACCAATGAAACGGTTAAAACAAAAGAGTAATTAATGAGCATACGCGAAAATCGCTTCAAATTTGCAAGTTGGCGAAGAAAGGGAATTAAACCGCAATTTAACCTTTGTGTAAATCAAGTATACTTAATAATGTAAATATTTAGATAGATAGCAATTTAACATTTATCATAGATTATGCTAAAAGTTTTATCCTCTATAACTCTGAGTCCGTAATCAAACAGACTCAGACTTATTCTGAGACAAAAAACGAAAAAGATAAGTATGTTAAATACTTAAAATGTAAAAAGAAATATTTATATGATGTAAATTTAAAATTATTTTGTTATTTCTGATCAAATTGAGTATCATTATATCTTTGAATGATAAGTATAGGAAATACAGCTGAATAAAATAATTTCTTTTTCATCAGATCACATAATAAAACACAAAGCAAAAGTGAAAACAAAATTTTCCCTTTTTTATAACATCAAATAAGAGTTAATTTTATTTAATGTTTTATTTTATCACTGATATTTCCGATGTTTTAATATATAAAATTAAATATTTAGTAAAATTTGGGCAATATCTATTTATTAAATTCAACAAAAATTATATGTAGTTTAAGTGAATCTAGACATTAAATAAAAAATTAAAATATCAATAGAATACGATCAAAATTGCTTCTATGAAAACGTATACAGAAAAACATTACGGGCAATAAATATATTGCCATTTTTAAAGCACCAAATAAGTGAGATATCAATTTCTTACAATGACTCTTAAAACCGACATTTCTGATGGTACTATACCCTTCGATTTATAAAGCATAAATATGAATTATGTGCATTTAAGAGAAAATCTCATTTTTTAAAGGGAAGTTTAAATTGAAATTTAAAAAAGAACACTTCGTAAATGAATATAAATTGATACAGAGGATCAGAAATTATTTTTGATCATATAATTCAGAGTGGAGGCTTAGATTTAGATTCATCATCTCCTCTGCGTTTTCTCTCAAGTTAGCATCACACGAAACAGGCAATAAAGAGCGCTCTAACCACCATGCAACTTCATGCACGGCTTCTTAACACTGAAACTAAATAATTTGTGAATAGTTGAAATTAAGCACTATATTTATAAAAATACACATCTGAGCAATATTTAAACAGATGCAGTAAAAATAGAAAATGTGGAAAATTCCAGTTTGTAAAAATTATTAAAATGTTTTCTCTTTAATATATATATATATATATATAGTCCCAAAAGCATTGTTAAGTATCGTACGAATTCCAAAAAGAAGTGGTGTTAATACATCGCTCTGCTTTCTAACTCGTGTCAGCAACTTTGTTGTTTAACGATACTGAGCACTCTATCCACAATACAGTTTCGTTCTCGGCGTTTAAGTATGAAATTAAATATTTAGTAAAAAATAGAAATTAATTAATATTTTTAGAAATATCAAAATTAATATTTAATGAAAGTGCACGTATAAACAGTTACAGTTAATAAAATATTAAATATCAAAGACAAATCCTGCAAGATTTCAGATTTTAAAAACTAAATTAAAAGTAATAACAATGTTTTCCTCTTTTCATAGCATCAAATAAGTGACATTTTAAATACATTTAATGTTTTCTTGCGCTGATGATATTTCTGATATGTTTGTCTATAAATAATAATAATTAGTATTTAGTAAAATTTAAGAAATTCGAATATTCAACACGAGTAATATTTAGTGAAATTGTACCTACACATTAAGTAAAGAACGATAATATCGACAGAATACGAAAAAATTGCAACTATAAAAAAGTATACTGAAAAATATTAAGAAAAATATTTTGCCATTTTCTATAACACTAAATAAAGGGGATATCAATATCATACAATGTCTTTATATGAAACCGATATTTGTGATTATATTATATCTTTCGATTCACATAGTATAAATATTAATTCTGTGCATGTAAAAAAAACCTTATTTTTTAAAGGGAAGTTTAAAAAATAACACAATGCTTTCGCAATGTAATCTACAGTGTGATAGAGAGGATCAGAAGTTATTTTTGATCATATATATCAGAAATATGCAGTTTAATCATCATTTCCTCAGGATTTTCATTCATATCAGCTTCAAAGGAATCAGGCAACAGATAGTACTCTAACCACAATACAAATTCGTGCGCAGGATCTTAACTGTAATATTGAAAAATTACATGAAGGTTGAAATTATATATATATTTATAAAAATCAAGCTGAAAAGTATTTAATCAATTGCAAATATATACAGTAAAGGGAAAAAGGGAATTATCAATTGAAATATATTAAAATTTAAGATTTTATAAAATAAAATGTAATAACAATGTTTTCCCGTTTTGTATTTTCGACCCATGAACATTATTTTTCCCATTTTGTGCTTCAAACAAGTGAGGCAGCACAAAACGCTCTAACCACAATACAATCTTCCGTACACGGCTTCTTAACTATCAAATTAAATATTTAGTAAAAATTATAAATTATTCAATATATTTATAAAAACAAAAGGCAATATTTAGTGAAAGTACACTCTTAGAGTTAATAAAAACACTAAATTATCAACAGATATTTCACTAAATTTCAGATTTGAAAAATTTAAGCAAAAGTAATAACAATACTTTCCTATTTTTATTGCATCAAATAAGTGTCATGTTAATTTCATTTATTGTGTTTTTTTGCCACGTTTATTTATTATATTCTTGTTTATAAATTTAAGTAATTAATATACAGTTTAAAATTTAAGCAATATATTAATAAAAATCAACACGAAAGTGTTTAGTGAAAGTTCCCCTAGTTATTTATTAAATAACGAAAATGTTGAAAGAAAACTGACAAAACTGGAGATTTGAAAAAGTATACAGAAAATAAGTTAGAACAATATTTTGGCATTTTTATAGCACCAAATAAGCAGGTTATCCATTTCATATTATGTATTTTTATTACACTTATATTTCTGATGATACTCTAATATCTTTCTCAATTGCTTTAATATACATATTAATTCTGTATATAAGACATAAAGGCATTTTTAGAGTAACATAGGCATTTTTAAGTAATTTATTTTAAAGTTAAAAAAACAACACATTGTTCTCGTATTTTAATGTATAGTGAAGCCCATGGCCAGTATTTATATGTAATCATATAAATCAGAATAGTTTTATAGATTCATCATTACTTTTGCGTTTTCTTTTTTCTTTTCACTCGTAACACGGCTTCATAGTTTAAAAAAAAAAAAAAAAAACACAAGTCTTTTTTTCACGCATTTTAATGTATAAAAATACAAAGGATTAGAATTTATTTTTGATTATTTAAATGAAAACAATATAAATATGGTTCGAAAATAGATTTACCATTTCTGCTACGTTTCTCTAGTACCAGCTTCAGTCGTTTCTCTAGTACCACTTTACAATTCCTTGCACGGTATTTTAACAATAAATTTAAATGTTTACTATAAATTAGAAATTAATATATATATTTATAAAACTCAAAAGCAGTATTTAAAGAAAGTACTCACAAAAAAATTTAATAAAAAATATTTCAGATTGGAAAAACTAAACTCTAACAGAATTCATAACGATGTTTTCTTATTTTCGTTTTTCATTTATTTATTTTTTTTATTGCATCAAACAAGCGTCATGTCAGTTTTATTTAATGTGTTCTTTTGCCACCGATATACCTGATATTGTCTCTTAAATTAAATAATTATTATCGAGTAAAATTTAATAAATATATTAAACGAATTCAACACGAGTAATATGTAGTGACAGTGCACATAGAGATTTAATTATTAAAAAAAATCAATACAAAATAGAAAATTTGAATATTTTGAAAAAGTATATTGAAAAAAAGTAAGAACAATGTTTTGCAATTTTTTATACCATCAAATAAGTGGGATATTTATTTCATACGTCTTTTAAGAAACCATTATTTCTAATGATACTATATGTTTCGATTTTTATAATATAAATATTAATTCCATTCATCAAAAAAAAATTCTTTTTTTAATGTAAAATTTAAATTACAGTTTAAAAAATAAGTCATATTCTTTCACATTTTAATGTATAGCAACTCAGAGGATCAGAAATTATTTTTGATCATAGAAATCAGACTGACGAGATTGATTCATCATTTCCTCTGTGTTTTCATTCGGATCAGCTTCTATCTAGTCAGCAAGGCTGTGCACTCTTACCACTATGCAATTTTAAGTACGGTTTCTAGGCTATAAATTAAAATAATTAGTATAAAGTCAAAATTGAACAATATATTTATAAAAATGAACAAATGAACAATATTTAATGAAAATAAACACATAAAGTGTAACAGTAAAAAACTAAAATATCATGAAAAAATTGAAAAATTTCATTGTTGAAAAACTATTTTTAAAAAATAAACAGAAATTTTTCTTTTCTTAATATATATATATATATATATATATATATATATATTTTCATAGTTTAAAAACTATTTTTAAAAAATAAACAAAAGTTTTTCTTTTTTTCAAAATAAAAAATAAATAAATGAAATATATATATATATACATTATAAATAATGCTATGAAGTGAAAAAATAAAATAAATATGGCAGAAAAAAATGCTTCAAAATTGAATAGAAAAATTTTCTTAAATGCATAAAAAGGTGATATATTTGAGCATATCTCTTATTACGTTCTCAAATAATAAATAAAGTATGCTTATAAGCGCAGAAAGGTGAATAACATTATTATATACTTTTATATTTATGTGTTTTAATGTTAAATGCCTAATTTTATTTTTTTTTGTGATCTATTTATATATACACTACTGACCATTAAAATTGCTACACCAAGGCGACATGCTACAGAAGTGAAATTTATACGAAAGGAAGAAGGTGTTGTGATATGCAAATGATTAGCTTTTAAGCGCATTCAGACGAAGCAGGCGCCAGTAGCGTCTCCTACACATTATGTTTAAATGCGGAAATTGTTCAGCTGGTTCCTCATACACAAATTGCATTTGAACGTTGGTGCCTGGTGAAAACTTTTTGTGATGCCCCGTGTCAGAAGGAGAAATGCGTACCAGCACGTTTCTGACTTCGATAAAGATCGAATTGTAGCGTACCGGGATTGTGGTTTATCTTATCGCAGTATTGCTGCTTGCGTCGGTCGACATCCAATGAGTGTTAGCAGAATATAGAATCGATGGGTTCAGGACGGTAATACGGAACGCCATACGGGATCTCAACGGCCACCTATCACTAACAGCCATGAAGACAGGCATATTATCCGCATGGCCGTAATGGATCGTGCAACCACGTCATGAGCCATGAGTCAAGAAACGGAGTAGTTTGGAAGACAACTTCCCTTGACGCTGCGTCATAGACAAGAGCGCCTTCAATGGTGTGATCAACTACGAACCTGGGCGCACGAATGGTGAGACGTCATCTTTTCACATGAATCCAGGTTCTGTGTACATCATCATGATGGTCGCATCCGTGTTTGGCGGCATCGTGGTGAACGCACACTGGCAGCGTGCATTCGTCATCGCCATACTGGCCCATCACCTGGCATGATGGTATGGGTTGCCATTGAATACACGTCTCGGTCACCTCTTGTTCACATTGACGGTGCTTTGAACAGTGCACGTTACATTTCTGGTGTGTTACGACTCGTGGCTCTATCCTTTATTCGAGACCTGCGAAACCCTACGTTTCAGCAGGATAATGCCCGACCGCACGGACCTTCCTTGATACGTAACAAGTTCGGCTGTTGCCCTGGCCAGCACATTCTCCAATCTTTCACCAATAGAAAACGTCTGGTCAATAGTTGCCGAACGACTGGCTCGTCACCAAACGCCAGTCACTACCGTAGATAAACAGTGGCATCGTTTTGAAGCTGCATGGGCATCTGTATCTGTACATGCAATCCAATCTCTGTTTGACTCAATGCCCAGGCATATAACTGCTGTTATTACTGCCAAAGGTGGTTGTTCTGATTACTGATTTCTCAGAATCTATAAAGCCAAATTTTTTGAAAATTTAATCACTTGTTATTACTAGTATAATATATTTGTCCAATAAATATCATTTTGTTATCTGCATTTCTTCCTGGTGTAGCAATTTTAATGGCCAGTAGTGTATATATGTTAAATATTATAATTTTCATATTTTAAGAAAAAACTAATAATTTTTGTAAGAAGAAAATTCTACATAGGAAATCTTCTTCCTTATGTGTTTTCATTACTTCATAATATTCTTTATATCAATTACTTAATTAAATGATAAAATACTTAATGATCTTTCTATCTTAAAGTCTACTAATTATTTATTACACGGAATTCTTTGTAACATTCCATATATTGATATTTTGAATAGAGAACAGCATCTTGTAAAGAAAAACCTCTTTACACTTTCAACTTTAATCTTTTTATTGGGATTAAGAATCAAATCATCTTATTATACATTATTTTAAATCAATTTAGTTACAGTTTAATATCACATTCCATACTTTAAAACTGTTTGAATAATGAAAATCCCGAAACCATATATACTAATAAGCATACGATCTAACAGTTTTCAAATTTTGGATAATCAGTAGAAAATTCTTCTCTCCATAACTCTATATAAACTGATCTTCTTAGTGAAAAATTAAAAAAACCACCTTGACTCTATAACGCTGTATCTGTGACTTTACATATATCATTAACATTACCATAATATCAATTGTTGTACTTATAGAAACTTCTAAAGATAATAATTTTTACAAGGAAACAAAACACACTTTCCACCACAAAATATATTGATTTCTTTTGATATTTTCTCCCCGAAATTAAAAAATAAATTGTTTTATAAACAGTATCTATAAAAAGTCTACTTGCATTATATACACAATCCCTCATCTATTAATTAAATTCTTGAGGCCATTTGAATGTATGAAACCAAATCCATATTCCTTAAAAATACGAGATCATGACCCTATTAACTTGAAAATCAGGAAATTGATTTCAACCAGATTAAACGAGATAAAATTACGAACCATTTGATGTTAGAGTTGTATTTTAGACACGCTATCTTTAGGTGCATATTGGAGATACTCTACACGGCTATGTGTGTGAACATGTCTATGTAGGAATACGGTTACCGTTTGATTGATCGTGAACGTAAGTCTTTAGTCGCAATCACCTCCATATTCAATTCCTTAATGAAAATATTTCATACAGGTAGGCAAGATTTATCCAACTCTGTTTGATTCTATCAATTTATTTGTTTTATAGTTACAACTGATTACTGTGAAAATGCATTGCGCAATTGAATGTTTCAGGAAGTAGCTTTTGTGATTGGCATTACTGTAATCCAGAATTTCATTGAAGAAGAAAAATATTTTGTGATCGTTATTTGGCATGGTAAAAATTAAGTTATATGCTGTATTCGCAAATCATTTGTTCAGTGATTCATCAGAGTGAAAACTAGTGATGCTTGGTTTATTTTGGTGAGACACTAAGAAATGAGCCTAATAACCAAAACTTTATACATATAGTAAACTTTTTCACAGTATAAATGAACTAATTATAAGTAATTAATGTAAACCCTTGTACTACATGAAAAATAAGAAATAGTTTTCAGAATTTATGAACACATATTTTTATTTTTAAACTAATAAAACATAATTAAATCTCAAAAATTAAAGAAGATTTTAAACTAGTTATTAAAGAATAGTCTGATTGGCTAGGGATACATTTTTATTCCCACATTATCAATCAAATATTTTCCAAGTTTTCCTTCAAGAATGTCTCAAAATATGTAGATTTATGGTAGAAGAACAAAAGCCCTCGATTAACAAGTGTTTTTATTGCAGAAGAACAAAGGATTCTGATGAAAAATTTAGATTATGCGCTTTCTTCTAAGCAGCTGACGTGAGACCCTTGAGATGATTGGTTCGCTTCCTATCGGGCACCCAAGATGTCCAATTTTCTTAGTGGTTTTCATATCGGTCTGTAACTTCTTAAATACAAGGAGAGCCATTTCTGACAAAGTTGATGTGTTGCTTGGTCTCTTCAGCCATTGGACCCAAATGGACTTTTCTACTAGGGCCACATGCAAACTTTTGTATAAGATACGACTCTACTTTGCTGAAGATCTCGTGACGACAATAATGTTTCCAAAGGCAAAATTAACACAACATTAGGAATGGTTGAGAGATTTTATTATTTTACAAATTTTAATACTCTTAATAATTGATAGATGTTGCAAAGAGGAATATGAAATAATATTAAGAAGAGATCAGAGGTTTGTTGTATCTATCATATGTGTCTAGCATAATATCTTATTTTTAAATTTTCTAACAATTTTTCCAATACGAATCTTTTATAAAAAGTTTTTATTATATGCTTATTTTTTATTTAAACACAAGTCTTTTATATAAAGCTTTTATTATTATCCAATGATTTTATTGCTTATTTTAACAATTACACACCACACATCACATTACCATCTTTGTGAAATCTTTCCTTATTATCTAAATGTTAATCCTATGTGCAAAGGAACATGTTTTTGGATGTAACAAATATTGTAACTAATATTGTTCCTTTTCGACGCAATTATTTTATGAATAATTGTGAAAAGTGTTTTTGCACATAATTTTAAATTCTATAGTGTATTGACCCTATGTCATCAAAAGCATTAAATATGTTATGTATCTATTAATCAATATATTAAAAGTAACAGAAACCAATGAAGTAGGTCAGATCATAATTAAACATATAATCTTTGCATATATATAATCTTAATTTCACGCAGTTTACACGAGAGCTATTATCTTGTCGATGATGTTACAGTTGTAATTGTATGTCTATCATTCGCTTTGCAAGCCCATTTCTACTCACTTATTTACTATTGAAAAGAAGTTTTGTCCATAATTTGTTTGTTCGGGAGAAGTTTTGTGATCCTGTTGATAATGCAAATCTATATACTCTGGCTAGCTGATTCAAATGCATTTAAGTTTAAAAAAAAAGTATATTATATTTACTTATATCTTTTCATATAATATGTGTATAAAAATTATTGCAAATCAGTTGCCACAATTTTTTTATAATGAAGATAAACAGAGTAGTTTTAAAAATAATGAAACGCAGAATGGAAAAATTATGACGAATGTTGTGAAAATTTTTATTCAATATATCAAGCTTAGATTATCTAAGACATAGGATTTTAAATTAATAAAAGCAACAGAATTAAAGTAATTGTTTATTTTATTTAAAGAAAATGTTTTGTGAAAATATTAAATTATTTCAATTGTTGAAGGAATTAAATTATTCCTTCTAAAATAATACATACATTTAGAACAATTTTAATATATCAAATAGTTTCATTAAAATATTAAAATTTCTCCGTGATAATTTGATAAATTTTGAAAATAATGCAAATTAAGTGTTATTATTATAAAAACTTTCAATAATTTTCATAATTAGAGTTTTTAAAGTGAAGAATATAATTTTTCAAACTACCGATCATAAAAATTTTATTGTTTTTTATTTGTATTATGTATATTTCATTATTTATTTTCATAAACTTACTATCCAACATATTTGTTTTAATTATTGTTATTTTTTTGTATTATGTATACATTGTTTTAACTTTAATAGCAATTATGTCATCCTGCATATTCCAGCAATGGGACAGCGTGTTTTAAATTGGAAATATCCCGGATTCAACCTAATTTGCTATTAAACTTGATAGGATGGGTATTGAGGTTTTTTTTTTTTTTTTTTTTTTTGTATGCCCATTATTCTGGGTAGGGGCTTGGAAAAGTTATCCATGTTTCCTCTCTTGTATCACAAAATTATTTTCAAACATCTAGGACACTATCAGAAGAAAGTAATGTACGTTGGATGTTAATAAAAGGTTAGTTAAGCTATTAAAATTTCCTTTTCGATGTCAAAAATATCCGCAGATCAAATTATATAAAATCCAGAAAAATCTAGTTATGGCAGCATTCCAAAGGATGAATTATACCCGTTCTAAACTTCTCAGACATGGTACACGTACATTGTAGCACTTTTAGAATAACCTTCGCACTAAGAAATCACAGTGCCAAGCACTTATTGATTAATTAGATGGTTGATCTTCAGTTAAATAGTTCGAATACCCGATACACATACATGTCTTTAAACGGTGACATCATACTCTTCCTAAAAGAGGGCAAGGACATACAAGACATCAATTCTTACCGGCCAATTTCTTTACTATCAACAATGGTAAAACTTCTCGAAAAACGTACTACCAAGAGGCTGACTTTTTTCTGGAAAATTAAAATTTTTTCAGTAAATATCAGTATGGCTTCCGTCAAGGGAAATCAACCGACGACACTGTCATGAACTTAGTTAACATCATTCATTCACATAAATCCTCTAAATTGCACACGGTCCTAATAACAATTGATATTAAAGGCGATTTTAATTCAATCCAACACCACAAGCTCAAGAAAATCCTTCTAACAACAAACTGCCAACAAAACATCAGAAACCTATTAATTAGTCATTTACAAGATCGAACTGTCATCTTACCAACTAATCGTGGCATAGCGAGATAGGACCAAAAAATTAGATGCCCTCAGGGCTCCTGCAGTGGTCCCATACTCTGGCATTTAGTAGCTGACATCCCCTTGAAATTAGACTGGTAAAGCATAGGAAAAGATTTGGATGCAGAATGCTCGGTACACCTTCAAGCTTATGCAGATGACTTCACTTTCATGGTGGCAGCACGAAGTGAAAAAAAGCTTGGGAAAGTAGCGAGTAAAGCTCTTGGTCTTTTCAAATTGTGGGCAGATGATTTCAACCTTGAGATCTCGTACGAGAAAACCAATTTTCACTTAATTGCTAAGCTACAGCGCGGGCCACAAATTATATTAGGTGATCATCGATTGAAAAAAGCAGATACCATCAAATTGCTGGGCATTACGTTTGATAATAAGTTAAATTTCAAAGCTCATATCATAACACAGGAAAATAAAGCCATTAAACGTTATGAAAAACTCAAAAGAATTGCTGGTAATCGGTAGGAATATTCAAAGAAATTCTGCATAGTGTTATTCAAAACTGTATCGGAAAGAATGCTTCTTTATGGAGCAGTGATTTGGGAAACTCCACTCTCTGCCAAATTATCCATGAAGCTAAATTCTATTGAGCGAAAATTTCTCCACAACATCACAGGAGCATTTCGAGCAACTCCAACATCAGCACTTCAGGTAATAACAGGAATCCCACCACTTAACCTTACAATAGAAGCAGAAGCAAAATTTATTCGCCTTACACGCTGCCAAATTCCCTACCTTGATCCTCCTCTCCCACCATCATAAGACATTGAAGTCGAAATAAAATTTTCATCTGGAACCACAGATCTCAATTGAGGAGAAAACTAATGTTCCAACCTTTGAAGATGGCAAGATCTATATATTCACTGACGGATCGAAAACAGAAAATTTCGTAGGAGCTGAGGTAGTCTCTTCGGTAGTGTGAGAAATTTAAATTCGCCACTAGAGGACGAATACATAAAAAAAGAGAGTTGATGTACGTCGACCGAGAGATTCAGTCCTAGAATGGATGAGTGCGATATTCAATAAATTAGTCATTTGTTACTAAATTGCCATCTTTTATTAAAACGTCCTGACATGGTTACGTGTATAAGTAATTCTAATAAGAAATTAGTTAAGTTAATACACGTAGCTTACATTTCAGAAGCGGGATATTTTTCCCTCATTTGATAATTATTCGTTTGGTTTTCATTTCAATACGGATTCGTGTTGCTGTGTGAGTATTGCGAATTATAAGACGGAATACTCTCCATCTTTGTCGAATTAATACGTACAAAGGATTAATACTATGTCAACGCATCAAGAATCTATGGTGGAAGATTTTTGAAGCTACAACGAGTTACATCAACATTGGATAAAAACGAAAGTGTGCTCAAGTGAGTGATCTTTTTTTTTTATTTACGTTTTTGATTTCAGCTTTATTTAACAATGCTTCGTTTCTGACGAAAGAAAAAAAAAATAGATTTAATTACTTTAGCTACTGAATTGGGAGAAAACGTTCCTCAAGATTGTAAAATAATGGAATTAAAGAACATAATTATTAATTCTAAAAATTATGAGGAAGAATTTGTTAAAGTTTTATTTGAAGGTATTATTGAAGATCGAAAACAAGACGAAGAGGCAGCTCGGATTTCTGAGCGCTTACAAGAAGAAAATGCAGCTCGCGAGTTTGAGCTAGAAAAATTACGTTTGCAAAATGAAAATGCATTAGGAAATGCGAATAATTCGAATTCAGAAAGATGCGATTCTTGTAGTTTGCAGCAGCTTATGCAAAAGTATGATGTGAATGAAGGCGATATAAGTTTTTATCTTATATTATTTGAAAGGCAAGCGTGGCGAATAGGTCTATATCAGGGCTTCTTAAACTGTGGGTCGCGACCCCCAGGGGGGTCGCAAAG
>JAPDSC010096203.1:41483-52491 GCA_026290005.1 Latrodectus geometricus
CGATATTACATCTACGGTTAATATATATTTCATTATATGGAGGAGGGTGTCGTTTGAAATTTCCTAAGCTTGAAGGGGGTCGCTATATAAAAAAGTTTAAGAAGCCCTGGTCTAGATGAAACTCATTGGGTTTTCCCTCTTTTAGGACTTTAACCATACGAAATAACTCAGTGTATTGCCCGCGAACCGGACGATAAAGCAAATCATTACTATCACATCAAAGAACTTTTATTAAAAAGATTCAAATTAAGTGCAGAACTATTTCGTCAGAAATTTTATGAACATTCACGTACAATTAAAAATGCATGGAAAGATTTTACTTATGAGTTACGAAATTATTTTAATGAGTGGTTAGACGGTCTTAAAATTAGAAATTTTGAGGAACTTAAGGACTTAATTATTACGGAACAATTAAAGAAAAGTGTTTCCCCCACCATTCATAATCACTTCATAGATGAATGGACTAACTTCACTAATCCGGAAAAATTAGATTCATATGAGAATGTTAGAGTCAGAATAAAGTCTTGTGTTAAAAACAAAAACCTGAAATTTATTGAGAAAAGATCTTATTTTGATAATTGTGTAAGCAAATTTAATGAGCGCTGTAAATATGAAAATTTCAAAAGCGAATTAAAAGAAAACCACGAGTTTAAAAGGTATCCGAAAAATGAGTGTTTTTATTCGAAAGAAAAACGAAAAAGTAATTTTAACTCTCGCAATGATAAAAGTAGCATTAAATGTTTTAATTGTAATGATTATGGACATATTTCTAGACTGTCCAAAAGAAAGAAAAAGTTTAAATTGTAGAAAATGTGGTGAGACTGGACACATGCAACGACATTGTTTGAAAAACAAAGATAAAAACAGTTTGACTGTGTACGTTGAAAATCTATCCCCATTAAATGCTTATATGAAAAACGCAAAAACAAATAATTCTGAGAATTCGATATATAGTTTAATAGATACACGATCGAGCATTTCTTTAATTAAGAAATCAGTGGCAATTAAATTAAAATTGAATATAATTCCATTAAGGAAAAAATTTTTTGGATTTGGCTCTACAGCCGCATCTGCTTTCACACTTGGGAAAATACAAGTGGATTTAGGAATTGACGACGTCAGCGCAACACTTGAAATGTTCATTGTGAATGATGATACTATGGCGTTTGACCTAATTGTAGGAAGAGACTTTCTAGACAAAACAGAAATTGCGTTCGCCCGAATTGGCTCCAAATTGCACATCTGGTATTCGAATAATATGCCGTTTTCTGAAGTGGAAGTCGAATCAAAACATCAACAAATAAAGCTAAAAACAGAAGAACCTCTTGTAATAGAAAAAATAGCGTACTTTTTATTCACGCGAAAACGGAATATGTGAAAAACGGTCTTGTACTGTTAGAGGGAAAAGAAATAAATTTCGATTCTGCTTTTGAAAATAAAAATGGTAAAACGATAACTCCTATTATGAATAATGGCTCTTATGACATTAAGTTAAAAGAAAACCATTGTCTGAGTAGGGTAATTGATATTTCGCAAAATTGGAATTTAAAACCTGAATGCATTCTTCCATTTAATAAGTTTTGCAATGTAACTGAAGATACAATATACACTGTAAATAAACATAAATGCGCAATTAAAATAGATGATATTAAATTTGATGAAACTATTTCCTATGATAAAAAGTTAGAAATTGTGAAATTAATTAATGATTATAGAGATTGTTTTGCATTGAATATAAATGAGTTAGGTTGTACTACGTTAACTAAGATGGAAATTAATGAAGTTCCAGGAAGTAAACCAGTTTCTTTACGTCCCTATAAAACAAATGCAGCTGAGAGAAATTCTATTAAGAATATTGTTAAGGAGTGGAAAAAAAACAAAATTGTTTCCGAAACAAGATCACCTTATGCGAGTCCAGTATTGTTAGTACGAAAAAAAGCTGGAGAGGGTAGGTAGACTTGTAGTAGATTACAGAAAATAAAATTATCAGACAATTAATGATAAATTCCCTTTGCCCAGAATTGATGATTTATTAGAATGACTTGGTGAATGTAATATTTTCACGACATTAGATTTAGCTCATGGTTATTTACAAATACCACTAACAGAGGAAGCTAAGTTAAAAACTGCTTTTATTACCCCAGATGAAACAGGTCAGTTTGAACGTATGATTTTCGGTTTGGCAAATGCACCTTCAGAATTTCAGAGATTAATGTATCAAGTATTGGGACCATTGTTAAATAAGAAAGTTTTGTGCTATTTAGATGATATTCTGATACCAGCCAAAAATTTGGACTGATATGATTGGACGAATAAAAGAGGTTTTTGAGAGACTTAGATCTGCTAATTTGACATTAAAATTATCATAATGTGAATTTGGTAAAAAGGAAGTAGACTTTTTAGGATTTATTGTTAATGGAGAAGGAATAAAACCAGGGATAAGAAAACTAAGATCAATAAAAGAATTTCCAACTCCTAAGAGTATTCATGATATTCGTAGATTTTTTGGTTTAACTGGTTATTTTCGGAGATTTGTGGAAAGATATGCTCAAAAAGCAGAACCTCTCTCACGACTCTTGAAAAAAGAAGAATATTTCAAGGGGGAAGAAGAACAAGAGCAGTCATTTCAATTTCTGAAAAATAGCCTAACACAGCAACCTGTGTTAGCTCATTATGACCCTAAAGTTAAAACGGAAGTACATTGCGATGCAAGTTCTAGTGGTTTAGCAGGCATGCTTCTACAACAAGGATCGAACAATAAATGATCCATCCAGAATGATTTTATCAGTTTTCCTCGCATATCTATCAGTTGGGTAAAAGCCCATGTGGGAATTGAGGGTAACGAAAAAACCGACCAAGCTGCTAAAAATGCTGCCATATCAGATGACCCAAAAACAATTATACCTCTTCCGCGATGCTCATTAAAAACCACCCTCAGAAACTGGGTAATGAAGAAATGGCAGAAAGACTGGATCAATGGTAATACAGGCCGCTCCATCTTCAGTTTAGTTCCTTCTGTTTCTATGCATCCCCTGAATTGGTCCAGAAATGAGATTATTTTCCTCACCGGCCATGGTCCCTTCCCTACTTATTTTAAGCGATTTAATATAGCTGTAACTCATTATTGCACATGTGGAGAAGAGGGAAGTCCACTTCACTACTTGACATCATGTCCACTTACAACATCTTGGCATTTGGCAGCTCCAACAGCTCAATGGAAAACAATTTAGAAAAAGAAAGTTTTGGAAAATCGACATTCCAGACAAAAGCTCAATAGTCTAATGGACTTCATATTTGATCATGAGCAACTTTTCTCTTGGATGAAAACAGAAGAAACTTAGAAGGCAGAAAGAACCTTACCTAGCAAAAGAAATTGACTTTAACTAATAAAAGAAATTGTCAGAAAATCAAGCAAATGACTTTTCCATGCATCTAGTGAACTGTGACTTTCTATGCCTTTAATGGAGCACCTGGTACTTTTAATCGTCATAGTTAATGTAAATATTTTTTACCTACTTTTCTTTTTGTTTATTTCTAGTTTAGAAGGGCTTAACAGCCCTAGTTGTAATTCTAAGAAAACTATAAAATAAATTTTCCAGCAACCTATACCTAAACTGGTAAAGCTCTTCCCGAGCTAGGTACAGGGAGGTCTGCTGGCGTAAAATGTAAAACATGTCTTTAATCCACTTTAAACAATGTGTCCTAGTCCAATCAGTCTTCTTGAGAAATAAAAAAGGACATAGGAAAAAAATAATAACCTATCTCGACAACTTCAGCATGATTTTGCAATGCGATATCATATTTCTGCTATCAATAGTAGTATTCATTACCAAGTGAAAACATCAGAAGGGAAATACTCTGTTGTGGTCGCAAAGCCTCGAGATTAGCGGAGCTAAATCAAGTCCATGAAATTGTTTACTCTAAAGAAATCCAAAACTGAAATGGACTGTCAGTTAGGTCATGCCTTGAGAGACCCAGACAAGCAAGAATGTGTTCAGGAGGCGTCTCGTCATAAAACATTTGGTGGAGTCTTCAAATTACTTATATTTCCAGAGAGTTTCATAGTTTTAAGGTGTCCACTGAGAAAACGATTAAGATTTGATCCTGTCTACTCTATATAAGTACTAGAGAACCCCTGGACTACTGCTCCTATACCAGTGGTGAACTGCTGGGAAGAGCCATATGGTAGAAATACTATTTCCCCAAATATTCTGTAAAATAAACAAAGACACATTATTGAAAGGATTGATTTTCAGTTTAAATAATATAACTTGGGGCTGAATTCCATCATTCGTTCTCATGGTGAATTGTGCTCGTCACATGATATGCAAACAATTTACAGCCTTCAGTTTATTGTTGTAGCATGTACTATCCTTAGAGCAGGAAAATTAAGCGCCTTTCTGAGATTAAGAAATCGTATTGAAATGTGCATTAAGTAGCAAATGTAATTCCTTAGCAGAAACATTGGTATGCCTTTGATATATTTTCTAGGGTAAGGCATCAGCATAGTATATATTCTATTACCAATTTACCACATTAAGTTTGAAATTTAGTTATTTTGGTTCCATTTTTGTTAAATTTCTTCTAAGTATTGTACAGCTCTCTATAAAACATTCTGCAGAGAAATGTTTATCGAAAATATTTTTTTCTTTTTGGACATCGAATATATTCTTTCTTTTTAGACAATTCAAAAATTTTTTTAATATAATTAACAGTTCACACTAAATAATGATATTCTTCTAAGCAACATATTCTAATTTGTGTGTTATTTACGCGTAAACAATGGTAATGACTGACTTGCCATTGTAGTCACCGCCCACCCTGTTTAGAGGTCAGCTTGCCGCTTGTTTAAAGCGGGGTCCTAGGCTGGAATCCCATTGTGATTTCTCTCTTTCCTGTTTTTGTCCTTTTCATGTGTAAATGTATTTGCCTTGTGTTGCCTTTGTGTTTTCCTTCTCTATAAACGGATATTGCATGTGTGTACTAAGGAAGACGGCCTCCACACCAAATTACGGTTCAGTTGGGAAAGTGGAGCCAAATTGCCAGTCAAGCAGGCACAAGACAACTACAACTATTACTCGAAATTACATTTTAAAATAAATAACATATTAAAATATCCAGATTTTTAAACTATTATTATAACAGATTATATAATCTATATTTTATAAAATTAATAAATAAGAGACTTTTACCAAGACTTTATGCAAAAGTCATTTAACAGAGTATAAATGTAATTACATTGTGCACTCTGTGAATTTCTTAGATAAGATTGAAACACGGTATTTATGACACAGTATTATATTCATTTTATTTATGAGAGTGAATAGAAGTCCATTAACTCTCATAAAGACAATATAATAATAGGATAGTGGAAGGGACAGAGATATTTTATTACATATTTTCAACAAAATTACAGTTGTTAAAAGTTTCTTTAATTATAGAAAGTAATAATAAAAATTGCAGGAAAAATAGTTAAAAACAGTTTACATATAAATTGTGTTGAAATTGATATTTACTGGAGAAATCATAAAGATTTATTAAGACTGAAATTTTACCTTTTAGTATTTGGTTTAGTTTTGATTTTGTTAACTTTGCAAAATTTTAAACTATATTTTAAAAGGATATTGCTGTATTTTTAAAAATAAAATTTAAGACAAATATTTATATCTTTATACCATTCTAAAAATATATCATGAAGATGTTTTTCTTTTGGACATTTTGGAATACTTTCCTAATTTTAAAAAAAAATATAAGATCAATATAAAAATTTTATTTAAAAATGTTTCACAAAGTTTCCGAGCATTCATAAATGAGAAAAATGTTTAGAGAAATGAAAGAATGAATGAATAAATGAATTAAATTTGCATACATATTCTCACTTCATTCAATGCAAAGCGAAAACGACAAGAACTTTCTTGTCTACCTTTGTGTTAGAAAATATTTCTGTAAATAATGCGTGTTAAATTTTTGTCTATTAGCGTTGGAAAAATATCTTTGATAAGTAATTTTACCTTAAGTTCATTCATTATTATTTAAAAAATAGATTTGACGGTTGAAATATAAATTATTTTTTTGTTATCTAGCTCAATTATATTATTTACTGTAACTTTAATATTAAACTACCACTGTATTCCAAATCAGATGAAATTAATACAAAAATATTTTGTAATAGAGAATATTTTTCGTTATAAGATAAAAAAATAATAATACTGAAACAGATAGCATGTTTGTTACAGAATAACAATATTTTGAGACACAAATATATTAAATCCATATAAAATAATTTTGTAAATTCAATGAGTTTTTAAAATTCTACAAGAGTTCAGACAGACATTTTACTTCTTTCAAAAAATATAAAAAGTATTTTGACATAAGCTGTGATGTTCCCAATAAGAAACCATTAATTCAAACATAAATAACTTAATAAATATCTTCCTTTTAATTAAATTTTTTTTTTACATAATACATAGTCTCTTAATAAGAATTTCAACATATTTCAATTTTGAGGAATTATATGAAAGAATTTTAGTTTTATCATAAGCGTTGAATAGAAGCACACAAAAATACGGCAGCACAATAATGACAAATAAAACAAATGATACTAACAATAGAAATATAAAATTTGCAGATTTATTTTTAAAATATCGGAAGTATACTTGGAGAAATTACTTCATGTACACTAAATGATTTGACTTTTTCAAAGAAAATAGAGATTTGTCTAAGAATGTGGATGCTAAGTGCAAATCAAATGCCACTACTTTTAAAAAGAAAGATTTACAAATAAAAAAATCAAGAAGTAAAAAAAAAAAAATTGAGACTTGGATATTATAAAAATGTAGTGCCGCGGTGGCCTGGTTGGTTAGGGCGTCGTTCTCGATACCAAAAGGTAGTGAGTTCGAATCCCGTCTTAGCCAATGATCCGTCGTGTTCACTAATGGCAACTGGGGCACGTAAAATCTGTTGGGTCGCAATGTCCTCCATGTTCCCATTACAAATTAATACCTCTGGGGGTGGTTGGAGCCAGGCTTTGGGTCTTCACTGGTTTCAATCTCTAAATTGTAAGATTCAGATGGTGCTTTCATCTCTGAGCCAAAAGTCGTACTTTCACCTTCGTATGAGGGTGTTCTATTGAAAAACGGTAGACGCTCTCTCTGACTTCTTTCGTATTGTCTCTGACAGGCGGGCTTAGCGTTGCCAAATGTCATCAAAAACAACAAAAATGTAGTTAATGATAACATAAGTTATCCCAGGTGAAATGAGTTAATACTGAATTTAATAAATCACCTCTATTTCTTTGTTTTATGTAAAGTGAAAGTTTACATTTGGCAACTTTTATTATATTCTTACGAAGTTAAATTTTTGATTATAATATGCGTTTTATTCATTTTTATTGCATAAGCTAAACACCGAAAGATAACAAAATTAAAGGTAGGGAATATAATAATTTCCTTTCTTCTGGTGAGGATACTCTTTGCTGTATAAAAACATAACTTTGGAGCAAATTAGAATAAAAACAGTACTTTCAAAACAGATGTTTTAGAGTAATGGAAAAGAAATAGAATGTCAATTAAACACGCGTTTCCGGCACAGATGCCGATTTCTGAACTGAAGGAAATGTTAGTAAGTAGAAAGTAAAGAATGACGTAATGGTGACGTAACAAATTTATGGCTTGCCCCTGCAGTTCATCACTGGTATAGGAGCAGTCGCCCAAGGAGTTCTCTGGCTCTTGTATATGATAGACAGGATCAAACCGCACTTACTCTATTTTTCAGTGGACACCTTAAAACTATGAAGCTCTCTGTGGGATTTAAGCAACTTGAAGACTGTACCAAGTGTTTTATGAAGGAGGCTTCTTTTCTTGCTTGTCTGGGCCTCTCCAAGCAGGACCTTACTGACAATCCACTTTTAGTTTTGGACTTCTTTAGGGAGCACAGTTTCATGGAATTTGATTTAACTCCACTAGTCTCGGAGATGAGCAACAGAAACATAAAAATGCCATACATAAACAAACAAAGGATATGTCGAATTAATTTCAAACAGTAACTTTAAGTAATTAATAAATAATAAAGAATTATTTAAAATTATGAAACAACATAATCAGGAATTTAAGTAACCAAAAAGTCAAGAAATCTGTAGAACAAACTAAAAAAATTCAAACAAACTATCCCCGCAAAAGTTATAAATAAAATTCGAAAGTTGAATAAAGTATTCTATATTCCTTCACGAGATAAAGTAAAAAGTAGGATTGACAAAATCATTTTCTTTATAATTCTTATTATCCTTGTGCGACATAGTAAAAATCCAGAATGCCAGATAAATAAGCATATCAGCCAAAAAATTACCAATTTAGAAATTGGAAGGATGGAGTATAAGGCAGTTCATTGTCTAGTGGTAGGAAACCAATATTTAGATAAAAAAGGTCGCAGGTTCGATACCAGTCAATGGTGAATAACGAAGGGGGGGGATGATGCGTCTTTTGCACACGCGATTTACGTGGTGGGTAATTAGGAGTTTTCTGGGTTTACTCCTTTGCTACCAGTAAATATGGCTTACCAGCTATGAAAAATACTCCCTTAAGGCAAATTACGGGGTTTTCCATTATTTGGTGTTCAAACCGCTTAAAAATTAAATTTAGATGTTTAATTCATAAATAATGGAAGATCATTATAACCTAGTAACGACAGTGCTTTTCAATGTAAAATGTCCAGAATTCGATACCACTCACTGTTGAACAAGAGGCAGGTGTTGCACCAGGTAAAGGCTTGGGAGTATTCCGGGTTTCATTCCTAGTGACAAATAAATACTTTCTATAAAAACTACATCCAGAAGATAATTTTCGCGATGAATATACAAATGGCTTACAACAGAGCTAGACAATATACAAATGGCTTACAACAGGCTTACAACAGAGCTATTCCTAACACATATATTGGGAAAAAAAAACATTGTCGCATGACTTATATTCTAATAGAAGCATTGTTATCAGTTAATAGTTTTATCTTTTTGGTAGAAAGCTCTATAACCAATACAACCGAAAATCTGTTGTTACCTACATTGGTAGCTGAATCTCATAAAAGAAATCACAGTTGAAATTTACACTAGTGAAATGCTAACTTTGGAGATGATAAACTAAGTTTCAATATTTTCTGATTTGCTTCCCCTTTAAATTTGTGAAGTTACCTGCTTGGTATGTATTATAGGGTTGTTATAGACTCTATAAATAGAGTAGGATATCTGAAATCGATAGAACAAAGCTTAAGTTTGATATATTAGGTTTGGGAAAAAGAAATCCATTATTTTTACGTGTACTTTATGTAACTTCTTTTGGATTCACTTTGTAAAAAGGTTTAAAACAGCTTTCATGTAGATTTTTAGGTCTTGTGCGTTACGACTGCTGACATGCGGTTAACTTCGATCATTTTTGATATTTTATAGACATTTTCGACGATGCTGTAAACACATGCGAGGTGCATCTTTAACATCAAAAATACCCGAACGGAATCGACGAAACAAAAATTATCTTTTTTGCCGTTACAAGAGAAAAACAAAAATGTATCGAATTTTCTGTTTGTTGTCTTCCTTTTTTAAAACATTGTACTCGTAACTGAATTAATCAAACAAAAAACCGCAAGAGGATATTTTAGTGTCGAATGTCACCTTTCCAACGAGCATAAATCTGAAATTGTTTGATAGATACCTCACGAGATAGCGATCACCACAGACATCTACCGAATAAATAATGGATTACTCTTTCCCTAAATTAATATATATAGTTAGCTATATAGACATGAGTTTTTTTAAAAAATAAAATTTATAGGGTTATTAAAAATTGGGAAGCAAATATTCAAAATATGTGAAGATATTTCTAAGTGATTTAATTATATTTGTATTAAATTTTTCAAGGTTCCGTCATTCATTTTTTAGTTACCAGTTACTGCACATAATACATAAATATATTATACATAGTACATAATTGTGCACAGTTAATTATATACAATAATAATTATAAGCATTTGATAAAATAAAAAAGATGAATGTACGTAATTATTCTTTCATTTTTTTTCTCACTCTCTGTAAACATTTTCTGCTGATCCCTTACACATTGCATTTACTGAAATTCAACGAAAAATTTCCAGTCAAAGTTTAATTAAAAATGGGAGGACTGTAAAGATAAAAATATAAATATACAGCATAAAACATGTGTAAATACCATAACTATCCATTATTCAATATTTATGATATGTGGATTCACTTATTGATAGGAAAATTGTTGGTGTAGGCTTCTTCACTGAATTCAAAATTATAAATTCAATTGAAATAAAGGCAATATATAAAATAATCTTAAATACCCTCGATAAAAATATAATTTTTATAGATAATTTCATTTTCAAGATTCCTATAAGAGAAAGAATTGCATTACTAAATACATAAAAAAGATTTTTAAGTATTAACTCCTATTGAAGAGAATAAAATAAATATTCACATCTTCAGAATATAGCTAATTCTTATTGAATTTAGTTTTCAATTAAATTTAGTAAGAAAACTTCCTACAATGTTATGAAAAATGATTACATGGCTTATTAAATCTAAATACTAATTTGGGAAAAGATCAATTATTTCTTAATTTTCTTAAATCTGAAAAAATAAAGAGAAATTAGACATTGAAAAATTTATATTTTCTAACTTTATTTTATTTGACTTAACTCTGCAATTAAGAACAAAAGTAAGATATAGGTCTTTAAAAATACTTTGCTGTGTAAGGATGACAAATGAACAAAAATTTGTATTGTTAAATAATACTAAAATTTTTTTAACTATCAAACTCAATGCATCATATAAACTAAATAAAAACACAAGAAAAAGAAACTGAGAGTGATAAGTTATTTTTTCTCGAATGGTGTAAATTACTTAAGAACCTCATTTGAGTGAAATTCAAGTATCGGTGCACAAGCCCACAGGTCTGATCTAGCATCAGGGACCCCGAGGAGTGAGGCTCCAGTGTCGGTG